>JBBPLB010000224.1:0-15666 GCA_038089595.1 Bothia castanella
ACAAGGCTATAGCAATGCTTTTCATTCATTTCATGAATATCAAATTCATTGACATAGCAATGGCACAGGAATGAATGGGGAATTGGAAATGAAGGAGATTAATCACTTGTGCCATTGCTATGTCAATGAATTTGATATTCATGAAATGAATGAAAAGCATTGCTATAGCCTTGTCATAGACTTGTCAGGGATTCCCCTGGGATTTTCCCAGATCTGAGTAACCAGGTCTAAAATTAAGGCACCATCTCATTTCATTTGAGAAGCATGACAACCAGATCTAGATCCAGAGATTTAGATCTCACCCAAATGGGAGTTTGGAAATAGACTAATTGGGCCAGCATAGCCACTCTGTAAATGTATATAAGGAGACTGATTTTGCAGATAAGAGAAGGGCAAAGATTTAGAGATAAGATAATAAGATAAGATCCACTAAGGTAGTAACACTACTAGGATACTTAAGCTTCATCTTATTCAAACAATTAGTAATCAGCACTAAAGTAGAAAGCTATTACTATATTAGGGTGACTTACTAAGTAGAAAAAGTCCCTGATTACATCATCATTAACTGATACAGTGCCACTAAGCAGAAAAGCACTAGCTATTGGTTAAGTATACACCTTCACAAATCAGATCTTTGTTGACCCAATAAACAAGGTATCAACTAACCATCATAAGGACACATAGAGTGACCCTTAAAGGAAATATTACAGATACTTTTCCACACACATTTAGAAGGAGATTTCCATGCAAAACCTGAAATACTAAGTTTTGCTTGAGGAATTTATCTTTTAACAACAACAAATACACACATCAAGCTGTGTATCTAGGATCTTACATCATACTATTACCTGTTTAAGATAAATCAGGTACAGCCACAGCCCTCAAGTGCCAAGCAGAAACAAATAAACAAAAAGGCATTAGTGTACAAAGTCTATCGAATAGTACTTTGACACATTTATTTGAGGAATTTATTTCTCAACTATAACAGTTACACACATTAAACTGTGTACCCAGGACATTACATCATACCATTACCTGTTTAAGATAACTCAGGTACAGCCACAGCCCTTATAGTTAAGGAAGTAATTAGTATACAAAGTAATACTTGTGTGCAATCTACTAAGAAGACCTTTGACACACTTGTACACATTAATAGTCAACCCCTTTACCCTAATAAGGCTAGGAAGAAGCCAACCCCAGTCTAGAAGATAATAATCTATGACTAGGAAGAACAACTAGGGATCCAATTCACTAAGTATAATCTGTTATTTGTTATTCTACTATTGAACTACTGAAGGTTAGTTGTCTACTCATCAGTCAATAGTGAGATTGGGCCTGGAGGGAGGATTGAGGAATACCTCTAGCATTCCATTCATCTTTTCCTGAACAATGACACTAGGGCTCAAATACTACTGGAATTATCACTAGAAGCTTAATGGTATGCTTTTATTTCAACTAGCTTGGCATGGCTAATAAAGATGCAGGTATACCTTGCAATGAGAGCAGCCAGTTTCTACTGCCTGGCACTATGCCATTGCCATCACCTCAAATGAAAAACCCACATAATTGGTCTCTCTATTCCAGTCATGTCCAGTTTGAGATGGCTGAGTTCCTCTACAATTGCAATCAAATGCTAGCATCTCAAATTGACACACTCTGCTATCTTTGGGCTGCCACACTACACTGATATGGAGATACTCCACCATTTCACAACAGCCACCACTTCTATGACACCATTGACAAGACACCTCTTGGTGGTGTTAAATGGGATTCTTTTGTGATCAGGTACACTGGGGAAGGTGTTGATGCACCTGATGTTGAAGTTATCACTATTCAAGTCATAATTTAGCCAATTAGAATTCAAGAAATAAAGTGCATCTTATAAGAGTTGAACACTCAACCATAGTCAACCTCAAAACACTTTAACTGCTAGACCATAGTCATGTTGGTTCTAGACTGGTCATGTGATTGTCATATGACTATGACATCATCAATGACTCAGATCACATAATTCCGATGAAATATGACATCATTATAGTGCCATAGCACACTATAACCAATAGCAATTAACTCTCTTATCTATGATGTCACTCTATAGAGATTTGTAATCTCTTAATAGAGTTCAAACTCCCTTTTAACCTTATTTCTAACAGTATATAAGATGTGCATATATTGCCCTCTTTACTGTAGCCTCTTGTAGTTCAATTTGTACCTGCAATAACAAGCCTCTCAGAGTTGAAATATATTGTTCACTCTATTATCCTTCAACCATAGTAGTGTTGAGTCCATCTCCACTACAAGCTCTATTCATTATATATCTCCATCATCTTCCACACCATTGTCTGTCCTCTGAGTAAGTAACTCCTACTCAGATCCTCTGTGTTTTTGTTCCCATCATACTTGGGAGCAACAAGACAATGGTATCAGTTGACACTAGGAACAATGAATACTATCCACTTTACCTTTCCATTGGAAATGTCAGGAATGGTGTACAACATGCATACTGAGAAGCACTGGTTTTAATTGGTTTCCTTGCTATTTCAAAGAGTAAGTCATGTGATTGTTCCTTAAACATGTCCACTTATGGTCAAGTTAGTGTTATGCTAAAGCATAGACTCTAGCTATAGTGACCACTCAACAGTAGGTCAACCAACTGAGTATATTGAGTTGGCTGCTCCTAAGAAGTCACAATGCTGGGGCACTATTCCCAGTTGTCTGAGATGGTGATGAAGGAGAGAGACTTAGTGGGGTAGGGTTCCCACATAAGGATCAAGGTGAGACTAGAATCTAGCTGGTATTGTGTAGAACTAGCTTGGGGTTTACATGAAGAAAGTCAGCCTACTTATAGTCCATAAAGGTGGCTATATGAGAGTGGGAACTACAAGTATCATCAAGGAATAGGGATGATATGAGGAGATAAGGTCTGAAAAGAAGATGGCAATAGTGAGAGAAAAGTATAAGATGAAAGATAAGGAATACTACTGATGGGAGAATAATGTAAGGCTATGGAAAGGTATTGATTAGGTAGTGAGGGGTCCGAGGAGTTGATCAAAGTTTGAAATAATGCATGCTATTGTAAGTGTGTGCCCATAGGAATAGTTCAGTCTGTTTATAGTAGTAGAGAAAAGAGGGGCTAGAAAGAAAGAAAAAGAAAAGATCGTAACATTACCCCGGTACTAGCTTCAAGTGAACCTCACTTGACTTACAATTCTCTATATCCTCCATAGGGGGACCTAGTCATATTTCCTTCGGCTTCATTATCGACAAAGAATTCATCCTCGAGCAGTCCATCATCCCAAAAGGGGCAGCCGTAAGTGGAGTGGGCAGGGGTACATGAACAGGTGCAAGGGGTATGGATGCAATCGTGCTGCCAATATCCCAGAGCAGCAGTAGAGCAATGGGAACAGATGTACTGGGGACAGTTGCGCTTCCAGTGGTCTGTACTTCCACATTCAAAGCAACGAGAGGGTCGGTGGGAGTGGATGAGAGTGGTAGTTGTTCTGGCCTATGGATGGTGACTCTGATGATGTGTTGGAAGATGGTTCCTTCCGGGACCTGAGTGAAGTAGGCCTCTTGCTCGTCTGGGGGGGTAGATGTATTGGATGATGTTGGAGCTGGAGTGGGTGGGGGTGGAGTGGTGGCCTCTATGGGTACATTGTCTGTCTTCAGTCAGTTCTTCCCTATTGCTAATGAGAGTAGACCATAGGGTCCTACTATAGTGGTCTTCCAGTGAGAAGATCGCTTCAGGATTTGGGAGGAGGGTGCTGAGTTGTAGTGGTAGGCGAGTTTGAAGTAGTGGATGGAGGTGAGATTGAGGAGCACCTGGGAGGAATAGGAAGAGGTTGGGAGATTGCTAGGGGAGATGGTTCTCTGGGGGGAGGTTCTACGTAGTGGGGGGTATCATGAAAATAATAGTTTTGGTCATCCATCAAAAGAGAGAGTAAGACAGGATGAAGCACATGCCCGATGGTTGGGAATGATAGAAGGTTGATTATGTCCAGTATCCCCAGGTGTTCGAGAAGATCAAGGATGGAAGTATGATGATGGACTAGGGCATGGTCCATAGTTACAAATTGAGAATCTCTTGTCCGAGAGGGTTTGATTCTGGAGTGGAGGATACAAACAGAGGCATAGGAGTAATAAGCACATGTTGCAAGAATTAGAGGGGTATTCCTGGTGAACTCATTGGTGCATTCCATCCTCAAGGAGATGACCAGGTCATCCAACAGAGAGGCGATAAGTATATGCCTGGCATACTGAGGCAGTCAGGTGGTGGTAACAGGAATGACAGGGGCATTGTTGATGAACAGATTGGAGGTGGGCTCAGTAGGAGACTGCATGATTTGGGAGGGACTTTTTTTGACGAGAGTGAGGGTTTTTAGTGAGGGTGAGGGAGGCAAAGACTTCTGGGAATTTCTCCTTATATTCGGCAAGTATTTCAGAGGCATCCTCAGTGATGTTTGCTTCTGGTTCCCACTTCGAATCTGCCCTAGAGTAACCTTCCCACCAGACAAGGAATTTCTGCTTAGTTTCAGAGCCTTTGTGTGCGAGAAGGGAGTGGATTTTGTATTGTTCCTGTCCCTTGATGGTGATTGGGGGAGGTAAAGAGTGGTTAGGGCCATGTTCAGCAGTTTCAGTGTAGGTAGAGAGGTTGGAAGCATGGAATATATCCTGAATTGTCCAAGTGGAAGGGATTTTTAGTCAGTAGGTGATAAGGCATGGAAAGGGTGACTTCGTAGTTAAGGAGTCGTCCAAGTTCTCTGGCAAATACTGAGGCAAACTGGGGTCCTCTGTCGGAGATACATTTGTCATGTAGTCCAAAACATTTGAACACATGATCATGGAAAAGTTGGGCAACTCCTTTTGTGTCAATGGTTTTTAGACAAGAGAGGAGAATTACCCCCTTTGTAAGGCCATGGTCGACCACGACCATAAGAGAGTCAAAACCCTTGGAAGGAGGCAAATCGGTGATCAAGTCAACCAAGACTTGCTGGAAAGGACAAGTACATTGTGATGGAATTGAATGGAGGGGGGGTAGGACTGAATGAGTATTGGACTTATTAGCCTGGCAGGTAGCGCAGCCCTTAATGTAGTTTTTGACCTGAGTGGTCAGTCCGGGCCACCAGTAGTCCTGTTGGAGTCGATTGATGGTTCTAAAATGTCCCTCATATCTAGCAGAAGGAGAATCGTGAGCATGTGAAATTAGCTCCTTTCGAGCAGGTTCTGGCATGTATAGGCATCCTTTGAAGTAGAGACAGCCATCACAGTATGCCCAGTCCTCTTTGCGAGCTCTGGGGAAAAGAGAGGAGTTGGAAGCAAGGGCATCTAGTGCCTTTTTTACAAGGGGGTCATCAGGAGTTGACAATACAATTTTGTCTGCCAATACAGCATCGATTAGATTGATGAAAAGTTAGTCAGATAGGAGGGTTGAGATATTATCGTTATTGGTGTTGACGTCTGGGATTCGACTTAACACATCAGCTGGTTCCATTTGGGATCCAGGTAGATGTTTGAACTGCAGGTCAAAATCCTGTAAAAAGAGAAGCCATCTGGTCTGACATCTAGACAATTTCCTAGGTTCTCGGAAATAGGTCAGGTTCTTGTGATCCATGAGTATTGTTACTAGGTGTCTCGTTCCTGAGAGGTATTACCACCAGGCATGCAATACTCGGATGACAGCCAGGAGTTCTCTATCATAGATGTCGTAGTTTCGTTCTGTAGATCTGACAGTTTGAGAGAGGTAGGCACATGGGTGTAGGGCTCTTACAGCGTCTTTTTGCATTAAGACTCCTCCTGAGGCAAGAAGAGAAGCATTGGTCATTACAAAGAATGGGCTAGAAGTGTCTGGCATCTGTAGTATTGGTGCAGAAAGAAAGGAGTTCCGAAGAATTTCAAAGGAATTCTGGTGAGATGACGACCAGTTCCATGTTGAGGTTTTCTTAGTGAGGTCTAGTAGAGATTGAGCAATATCAGAGAAGGAGGGAATGAATCTTCAGTAGAAGTTGCAGAAACCTAGAAATGAGCAAACCCCCTTAACTAAGGAGGGGGGTTTTCATTCAGTGATTGCTTTTAATTTGACTGGATCCATAGCAATCTTGCCAGGTTTGATGATCATCCCTAGGTATTCAACTTCAGATGTGTTAAACAGGCATTTGGAGAGTTTAAGGCACAACTTCTCTTCTCTAAACTGTTGGAGTACTCTTTTGGTATATTTCTGGCGCTCTTTATAGTCTTCTGAGTAAATTAGGACATCATCCATATAGATGACAAGCCATCCTTCAGCGATGAGGTCTTTGAAGGCATCATTCATGTATACCTGAAATGTGGAGGGTGAATTACATTGCCCAAAGAACATGACTGTCGGTTCGTATAATCTGAAGGGGGTGATAAAAGCAGCCTTCCACTGGTCTTCCGGTTTGATGCAGATGTTATTGTATCTCTATTGAACATCAAACTTGGTGAAGTATTTGGCTTTCTTCAGTTTGTTGATGAGGTTGGAGATTAGAAGAAGGGGGTAAGCGTTTTTGACAGTTGCTTCATTGACATATCGATAATCTTGACATGGGTGAAGGGATCCATCTTTCTTTGGTACAAAGAAGAAAGGGGCTGCTTGGGGTGACTTGGATGGGACTATTTTGCCTGTGCGAAGATATTCATCAATAAAGGTTCTGCAAGCTTCTGTCTCTTTTGGATTCAAGGGGTAGGTTTTTCCAACTTTTGGAATGAAATCTGCTTTTAACTCAATGGTGTGATCGAAGGTTCTATGCAGTGGGAGCTCCTTAGGTTCTTCTTTGGAAAAGACGTCAGAAAAGTCAGAAAATTCTTTTGGGAGTACAATCTCCTCTTTTTCTGATTTCTGGGCTGCTTTGGTTAAGATGGTGATTTTCTTTACAGCTAAGGATCAAAGGTATCTGGTAAAGTTTTGTTTGGTCCAGAGATCTAGATTGAGGTTAAAAGACCTCAATAGGTATCTTTGAGGGCTTCGGTCTGGGGTGAGAGAAGGAGTTTTCGGTAAAGATATCTGACCAGTTGCCCAGTCTATAGAGGGATTGGCTGTTCTAAGCCAGGGGAGACTGAGGATGAGATCTTCTTTTCCTAGGGAAATAATGTATGCTTTGAGTTTCTCAGTTTGTCCTTTCATGGTAATGGTGATTGGGACAAAAGAGGATATCTTTCTGGCTTGGTTGCTGGTTCCATCAGCATTTTGTGCATTTATGGGTTTTTCAAGTGGTTTGATGGGGATTTGGTGTTTTTGAATAAGGGCTAGATTGATAAAGCACCCGGTTGCTCCACTATCAATCAGGGCCTTCATTTTGACAACTTTTTCTCAAGTAGTGATGAGGACAGGGATGCAGATAGATTGCATATGAGAGTTCATCATAAATACAGGAGCAAGAAATTGAGAAGATAGCATTGAGTCTTCTTCCCTTTTTAAAAATCCTCAATGGAAACAACTGCTACAGTCTGGTCCTCCTCCTCTTCTTCTGCAAAACACATTTGGAGAACCTTGAGAATATCTTCTTTCGGAATGTTTCGCTGGGTGAGGACATTTAAGTACTCCTTCATTGAGTCCTCTGGTTCAACCAGTTTCAATTCAGTGGGGATAACCCTGACTCTTTGTGGGTTTCTGGGGGGTCTAGGTGGTGGAGAGAAGGTCAATTCTTCCTTTTTGTGGTCTCTGGCCATATGCCCTGGTTTGCCACATACAAAACATTTTCTCTTTTTCATGTATTCAGCTCTATCTGTGGGAGAGAGACGAATATGATCCACATCCATGGCATTGGGGTCTCAGATGGATTTGGAATGGGAGGAGTGACTGGGGAAATACTTTTTCCCTTGGAAGAGAGCATCGACTCGTTTGATGTGGTTATAGAAGAGGTTAGACTTCTCAATCCATTCTTTCAGGGTAGTGGGTTCCTTTTCGCAAGATAGGACTTTGATGATGATTCGTCTATCCATTCCATTGATAAGCCATTCAATAAGGGCTCTATCATCCTTGATCTGGGAGCGAGTTGCAAGGGGTTGGAATTGGGAGATGAATTTTTCAAATCCATTGTCATGCTGGGTTCTTCTTTGTTTCAGAGTGGAGAGGTCAGCTCGTGCTTTTGCACTGGGATCATAAGGGGTAAACACATCTCGAAAAGCTTTTTCAAACTTCTCTCAAGTAAGTTCCTTGGCTGCTTCCTCTTTGTCTAAGTGACTCATCTCTACAATTTCGAGGTACCATCCTTTGGAGAAATCTTTTCCTTGTCCTTTACTCATCTTGTTCAGGGCTGTGAGAATCTGTGCAGATTTAGAATAGAGCTTTCTGTTCATAAGAAAGTATGCTCCCATGAAAAGAATCCATCTGGAGGTGTCCTCAGGGTTTCTGGAGAAGTCTTCAGGGAGACCTGCCCTGAGTTCCACAAGTTTTTCTGACATGTCTTCTTTTTCTGATTCGGATTCCTCTTCCAAGTCTATTGAGAAAAGAGGGCTATCGGGACAATGAGGAGGTAGGGGTGGTTCTGGTTCAGGTTCAGGAGGATCGATGGGTGTGGGTTCTACTGCTGTTCCAAGCAATGACTCAGCTACAGGAACTAGTTCATAACTAGTGATCTGGTTTTGGAGACCTCAGATAGCTCTTCTAGCAAATCCTTCTGGAGGTGGTTCTTCTCCATAACGGGGTTCTTCTTCCTCTTCTTCTGAGGAGACTAATGGTGCTCTCAATGAGCAATGTTGGGGGGTTAATACTGGGTTGGCAGAGAAGGAGGATCTTGCAATCCTTCTAGGATTCCTTCTTTCTGAAATGGTGGGCAGCTTTACTTCACAATGGAAGAAGTGATAAGCAAGCTAGTTCTTTTGTTACGCTAAAGCGTAGACTCTAGCTATAGCAACCACTCAACAGTAGGTCGACTGACTGAGTATGTTGGGTTGGCTGCTCCTAAGAAGTCACAATGCTAGGGCACTATTCCCAGTCATCTAAGACAGTGACAAAGGAGAGAGACTTAGTGGGGCAGGATTCCCACATAAGGATTGAGGTGAGACTAGAATCTAGCTGGTATTGTGTAGAACTAGCTTGGGGTTTACATGAAGAAAGTCGGTCTACTTATAGTCCATAAAGGTGGCTATATGAGAGTGGGAACTACAAGTATCATCAAGGAATAGAGATGATACAAGGAGATAAGATCTGAAAAGAAGATGGCAATGGTGAGAGAAAAGTATAAGATGAAAGATAAGGAATACTACTGATGGGAGAATAATGTAAGGCTATGGAAAGGTATTGATTAGGTAGCAAGGGGTCTGAGGAGTTGATCAAAGTTTGAAATAATGCACACTATTGTAAGTGTGCGCTCATGGGAATAGTTTGGTCTGTTTATAGTAGTGGAGAAAAGAGGAGCTAGAAAGAAAGAAAAAGAAAAGATTGTAACAGTTAGTATTGCACAAGCACAGTGCAGATATCTTGTTTTAATCTTTTCCATCAACAACTGTTTCACTCTTCCTTGTCCAAAATTCTGGCTCCCTTACAGCCTGCTATGATGAAGCCTGAAGTTGTCAGGTTCAGTGATGGCCATTATCACCACATAATTTATAGCCTGGATTTCTATATAGCAGACTACGAGGAGCAAGTCCTTCTGATGTGTATCATGTGACAGTGGTGTCTATGGTAAGTCAGTGATCGTTGAAGTAATCTAGGAGATGTCATCTAATTTATACAAGTTGTCAAGCACCTCTCAATGACTTGGATTGTGATGATTGGGTTCCAAAACATTTGCATGCATTCAATGAAGCACTATTCAAAGAAAATGTCTTGTCTTCTATCCTTTGAGACAAGTACAGGATTATTCAAGAACTCATTGTAGATTAAGGAAGATTCAACCATTGTCAATGTCTCACAGATTTATTAGTCTTTCACAAATGACTTTCTGCATGCAGATATACATGACCTGATTGCACTAGATCTTTTACATCAAATAATCAAAGAGTGCTTCAATGATCACCTCAACAACTGGATTGTTTCATATATTCAACTAAAGTATACACCAAAGAAAGAAGCCAATCATGTATTGGATGACATAGATCATAGGTGTAGAAGATTCACACTGAATTAAGACCATATTACTAACTATGTTATGATAGAATCACTGTAGTGGCATCATTCTCAGGCTTGCATTGTTTCCCTCAAGGACATGGGTTCAAATAGTGGACTGGTAACAACTCTAAAGTGCTCATGAAGGTTTACATTGCTGCAATTGAGGGCTACATACCTCAGGATATGGTATGGACTTTCCATGCCTTTCTTGAGTTCTATTACATTGCTCACCAGTCTGCTATAATGGAAAATGATCTAGTTCAATTGCAAGATGTCTTAGTGTGTTTCCATCACTATTGAAAGGTCTTCTAGGATAAAGAAATTCCAATGGTTTCCACATTCTCTCTACCTCATTAACATACTGCCAAATACTATCCCAAGCTTATCTAGATGTTTGGAGCACCCAACAGTCTCTGTTCATCAATAACAGAAAACAAGCATATTAAAGTAGTTAAGGAACCTTAGTGCTGATCCAGCAAGTTCAATACATTGGAACAGATGCTCATGATGAACCAGAGGCTGGATAAGCTGGTGGTAGCACATGTGGATTTTACAAGCTGGAAAATGCTGTGAGAGACATGCTTAGATCTCATGCAGACTCTTAGGACCATTGGTAAGTGGATTGGTGTCTTGTTTAATTGATGGTTACTGAGTTTGGATTCAGAGCTCACTTTCCCCTGGAAATCTGATGATGTAGATGTGGACCCAGATATGCAACTGGAGCAACCACCAGTAGCCAGCATGTCTGGCAACAATAATGACTGTGTTGCCAACAACTTCCCTGTAAGTCTAGCAGCACATGTTGAGCTGGCTCAAACCCCTCATTTGTACCTTCTTGATGTTCTATGGTCACTCTTTAATCACTGTCACCTAAGAGCACAATTGACCCTGTGACTTGGTCATGCTCAGACAGGAGCTGCGAGTCCAAAATCTAATAGAGCTAGTCTGTAGATTTCTTTTCAAACAACTTAACCCTTTTGATGACTGAGAGCCATACAAGATCCCACTAACAGAGTGTCCTTACTTCAATGGCCAGGACCACATATATACCTACAATTCTACATCTTTGTGGTACTATGCACTGAGTAAACAGAGTGGTGTCTAGGACATGTGCACAGAATATATTCGGTCAATGCCAAACTGGAGGAGAGAGGGCCTATGCTATGACTATGTCTTCATTGGCACAAATTCAAATGCTGAGGGGGTCAATCAAAGTGAAATACATGTATACAAAATTGCATACATGCTGGCCTTCTTTTCATTCAGATACAAGCACAATGTTTATCCATATACTGTTATTTGATGGTTCAATAAAGTCAGAGATACACCTGACAAGAACACCAGAATGTGGTTGGTTCAACCTGCAGTACTGGCCAACAACTCCCCTCACATTACCATGGTTCATGTCAAGACAATATACTATGCTGCCCACCTTATTCCCATGTATGGAAACAGGCTAGTCACCCAGGAAATCAACCCATTTAATTGCTATGATTCATTCTATTTATTCTATGTCAACAAATATGTTGACCATCATGCATTCAAGATTGCCTGTTAACCTGTCACTTCAAACACTCTATACTCCCAGTCTAAAGTGCCAGCTTATCCTCCTCAGTTCAATTCTCTGTGTCATTGCTCTGTTCAGTTCATGGTTCATCCCACCACCCATTCATTCTCCAACAGCCCCATCTAACCTCCATACAATCTATACCCTTCACTCATCTCCAATTGCCTACCCCCTCAGTTCAGTTCTCTGCACCATCTCTCCACTCAGTTCATGGTTCATTCTACTACCCACTCATTTCTCCTTTGGCCCTGTCTAACCTCCATACAGTCTGCACCCTTCACTTGTCTCCAATTGTCTATCTCTTCAGTTTAGTTCTCCACACCATCTCTCCACTCAGCAGTTCATGGTACATCCTACCACCCATTCATTTCTCCATTGACACTGTCTAACCTCCATATAATCTGCACTCTTCACTTGTCTTCAATTGCCCATCTCTTCAGGTCAATTCTCCACTCCATCTCTCCACTCAGTTCATGGTTTTTCCTGCCACCCATTCATTTCTCTTTGGGCTCTCCCTATATCTCCATCCCATTTCCACCCTTTGTTTATCTCCAATCACCTATCTCATCATAGTAAACTCACTGTGTGATATATGGCCTCAGCAAGACATATCTACCTCCTACTACTCCTTCTCATCCCTTCCAATCTGTCCAACAACCCATCCAGCCCCCATCATTTCCCCATAACATATTACTCATCCAGCCAGTTCCCTATATGTCACTTCAGTGGCACAACATTGGCACACCAAAGTAAGGCTTTATCCACAAGGTTCTCCATTGCTCACAGACTTATAGTACTCTTGTGTCCCTCTCATCCCCTTATCTGGTCACAGCTGTGTCTTCCTCACATCATTGATATCAACATGTCATCTCCAAGCAATTTACCATAATTCACTGTTGAAATAGTCACTATTCAATTCAGAATAAAATATACATCTTACAAGGTTCAAACACTCAACCTTAGACTGCTAATGCATACTAGACCATTACACATGGACTCTAGACTGGTCATGTGACTCATAACTCAGATCATGCAATTCTGATATAATATGGTGTGCTCTGGTTATCATCCAATAGCACAATATGCACTTATCTTCAATCAATAGCACTATTTTCTCTTATCTATGATTCTGATTACTAAGGGATTTGTAATCTCTTTATAGAGTTCAAACTCCCCTTTAACCTTATTTATAGTAGTATATAAGATGTACATGTATTGTCCTCTTTCTATAGTCTATAATTTCCACTCTTACACTCCAACCACTATCATCTACTGTTGAGCCCTAGCTCTAGTATCTAAGCTCTACTTATTACTACTCCCATTACCAACTTCACTCCTCATTCAAGTGAGTATCTCTCACTTGATCCTCTCACTCCAAGGAAGGGTGTTACTATTCCTATTTGAGTCCTTGTATATATCTCTTGTCCACCTTCTTTATCCACCACCGTGTGTGTCAATCTGATTTCATATGAAGCTAATACCTTACCCCCAGCATGAAAATACCTTCTCTCAGGAGGAGTGCAACTTTACAGTAATATCTTGTTACTGTCTTTTTCATGTGACTTGTCCTTATAAGAAAAAACATAAAAAAAAATGCCTCTACCTTTGTATCAATCCCACTGTCTCAACAGTGCACTGAAACCCACCAGAAATACTACCATTCAACTTGGAATACTACAGACAACACGTCCTATGGTAATCGGTCAAGAGAAAACGTGATTCTAAAAATCTCATATTTTAATGCTCTGGCATTAAGGACTGGGGTACATTTTTTCATTTCTACTCATGATCTAACACTCAGAAATACTCCACAGACATGCCACAAGGTCATTAGACAAGCCCAGAGCTTCAATGGGCCGTTGTTCAGCTTGTACACTTTCTAGATTACAAACAGATTGCAATATGCCTCAATCTATCTGTTCGGACCATCAAATGTGTTGATACATACTTTTGTACCTTTGGAACCATCCCCAACCCAGACAAGAGGCTTGGCCAGAAACGTGGTGCAGGTGGTAAGCACCTTTGGGACATTAATGTAGAGGTATATGAACACAATCATATTGTGCTATTTATTCTATAAATTTCTTTAGTTTCTCCTGGGAATGATCAAGCAAACCCCCAATCTATACCTTGATGAGCTCCAAGAGATGCTTTCTATGTTGTACAATGTCAACATCTCACATTCCATGATTTGGAGGACACTTCATAGATTAGGTTTCATGATGAAAAAGGTAAGTGTTTTCTAGCATCTCAACTGATGGCTACTTATTTCTACGGATGACATGCATTGCCATAGAATGATCTTCACAGAAGCAGCTGGAGTACTTGGCATGAATCAGCATGTATCAGGCAAATCAACTAGTATTTGTCAATGAAAGCTCTATGGACCACTGAATGACCTATTGTGGTTATGCTTGGTCAATTTGAGGTATCAAGGCCTAGAGTAAGGCTTTTTTTGTCTGTGGTCAGCAGTGAGTCCATAATGCACTCCATGTTCATCACTGATCACTAATCACTTTGTAGGTTCTCAGTGCTTCCCACCCTATCACTCAATGACAGCATTTTACATTGTGATATAGTTGAAGGATCATTTTGTATGAACACATTCACTGAATTTATCAGGCAATTACTTGACCACATGCAACCGTATCCCACTGAAAACTCAGTCATTGTCATGGACAACTGTAGGATCCATAAACACCCTGAGATCTAGAAAATGATTGAGTCCAGGTAAGTGACTCATTTAATTTTATGAGTGCAAACTAACAATTACACAGGGGAATGTGATGCAAGTTTCTTCCACCTTACTCTCCTGACTTCAATCCAATTGAACTTGCATTTTCTGCAATGAAATACCATCTTTATAGGAATGGTGACTATGTTCATATGACAATGAAGGAGTTGTCAGACAAGGAGATTTTTGTCACATTGTTCAAGGTGCTTTATGTTATCACTCCACAGGATTCATTTGGCTGGTTTGCACATTGTGGGTACATATAGCAAGTATCTATGTACTCTATGTTTGTCCTGTTGTACAATCCATTCCATTGGCTTGAAGAATTGTTCCAGTTCAACAATTCCAGCATGATATCATAGCTGATCATTGTTACACCTCATTCAACACAAGGCATTCTGGCTAAAAATTCAGCACACTGCCCTTTCTCATACCTTGAGCTTGACCATCTACTGGCTCAAGGCCTCCATGTCTCCACAAAAGTGCAAAAGGACAAACTCCAAATCAGTACCTGCAGGAAATTCTCAACCCCCAGGTATGTTCAAGATCATATCTCGTCTTCTTCATTGACTTCTGCAATGCCATGACTCAAATGACCATTCAGACATCAAGAAAAAAGGTCCCAGTGCATGTTCTTACTACCATAAGCTCAAAGTCAAATGTAAGGTGCTCCTCGGCAACACTGTCTGTTCCAGATGTCAAGCAAGTGGATTGACCAAGTGTCCACCCCAGGAGCCATCTGAGGACACTGGAGGATGACATGGTCATGGTGTTGTTATTTGGGAAAAGATGAAGAGGATGCTAGGTATATCCCTCAAGCTTTCCCTTGGACCCAATCTTACTATAAACTGGTGACTGACAACTAGTCTACCAGGTCAATCAATAGAATACTACTGAATGAGTTGCAACTTAGCAAATTGAATCCCCAATTGTTCTTCCAAATCCAGGATATACTATCCTAAAAACTCAGGTTGGCTTATTCCTAGCTGATATATGTAACAAGGGTTGACTATGATAAGGTAATCAAGTCCTAGATATTAAATACAATAGTTGCAATAATAGATTATAGCTTGTTGGATGGTTTGTGCTTGATCTGTAGGTCTGATGGCTGTGTAGGATTTATGGTGAGGGTGTGCCTTGATTATGTAAATCCTGAGATAGGAGGTTTTTTCTGATCATTTGCAGATGTTGTGTAATAAATTCTCAAAGATAATACTAGAGAATCTACTAATATGTTTCTAGTGTTTGAACTAGATGTTGTATCTGAAAAGTAAAGTGTGGGAAAATTCCCTTTAG
>JBBPLB010000229.1:0-15529 GCA_038089595.1 Bothia castanella
GTCCATGAAAGTGGTTATGTGAGAGTGGGAACTACAAGTATCATCAAAGAATAGGGATGATATGAGGAGATAAGGTCCGTAAAGAAGATGGAAATGGTGAGAGAAAAGTATAAGATGAAAGATAAGAAATGCTACTGCTGGGAAAATATAATAAGGCTATGGAAAGATATTGATTAGGTAGTGAGGGGTCTGAGGAAATGATCAAAGTTTGAAATAGCACATGCTATTGTAAGTGTGTGCCCATGGGAATAGCTCAGTCTGTTTATAGTAGTGAAGAAAAGAGGGGCTAGAAGAAAGAAAGAAAAAGATCATAACATTTTCACCAATGATAATAATAGCAATGTTTTGTCACAACCTCTTCCCATGATACTACAGCTGAAAATGTATTACAAGAGGTCTTCCTTAGTCAAATAACTGATCAAGACAGTGCGATTAAGTTGAATGAAAGAGGTTGAAAGGACATAGTGTGAGTCATATCTAACAGCTGAAATGTCATGTCTCATTATTGTTACAATCTTTTTCTTTCTTTCTTCTAGCCCCTCTTTTCTTCACTACTATAAACAGACTGAGCTATTTCTATGGGCACACACTTACAATAGTGTGCACTATTTCAAACTTTGATCATCTCCTTGGACCTCTCACTACCTAATCAATATCTTTCCATAGCCTTATTATATTTTCCCAGCAGTAGCATTTCTTATCTTTCATCTTATACTTTTCTCTCACCATTTCCATCTTCTTTATGGACCTTATCTCCTCATATCATCCCTATTCTTTGATGATACTTGTAGTTCCCACTCTCACATAACCACTTTCATGGACTATAAGTAGGCTGACTTCCCTCCTGTAAACTCCAAGCTAGTTCTATGCAATACTAGCTAGATTCTAGTCTCTTCCATTGATCCTTAAGTGGAAACCCTGCCCCACTAAAGTCTTTCTCCTCTGTCACTGTCTCTAATGACTGGGAATAGTGCCCCAGCATTGTGACTCATAGGAGTAACCTATCCAAAGTACTCAGTTGGTTGACCTATTGTTGAGTGGTTGCTATAGGATAGCATCTACACTTCAGCATAACAAAAGAACTAGCTTTCTTATCACTTCTTCCATTGTAAAGTAAAGCTGCCCATCATTTCAGAAAGAAGGAATCCCAGAAGGATCGCAGGATCCTCCTTCTCTGCCAACCCAGCATTAACCCCTCAACACCACTTATTGAGAGCACCATTGATTTCCTCAGAAGAAGAGGAAGAAGAACCTCATTACAGAGAAGAACCAGCCTCAGAAGGATTTACCAGAAGGGCTATCCGAGGTCTCCAGAACCAGATCACTAGATATGAACTAGTTCCTGTAGCTGAGTCATCACTTGGAACAGTAACAGAACCCATACCTGTTGAACCAGAACCAGAACCACCAGCACCTCCTCATCAATCCCATAGCTCTCTTTTTCCAACAGACTCGGAAGAAGAGTCTGAACCAGAACAAGAAGAATCTGAACCAGAACAAAAAGATATGACCAAAAAACTCATTGAACTAAGGGCAGGTCTCCCAGAAGACTTCTTTGGAAATCCTGAAGATGTCTCCAGATAGATCCTCTCTATGGGAGCATACTTCCTTATGAATAGAAAACTTTATTCCGAATCCACACAGATCCTCACTACCCTGAACAAGATGAGCAAAAGACAAGGAAAAGACTTCTCTAAAGGATGGTATCTTAAAATTGTGGAGATAAGTCACTTAGAAAAAGAGGAGGCAGTCAAAGAACTCACTTGGGAAATTTTTGAAAAAGCCTTTCAAGATGCATTTACCCTTTATGATCCTAGCACAAAAGCATGAGCTGATCTCTCCACCTTGAAACAAAGAAAAACACAGCATGACGACAGATTCAAAAAATTCATCTCTCAATTCCAACTTCTTGCCACCCACTCTCAGATCAAGGACGATAGAGCTCTTATCAAATGGCTTATCAATGGGATGGACAGATGTATCATAGTTAAAGTCCTATCTTGCGAAAAAGAACCTACTACCCTGAAAGATTGGATTGAAAAGTCTAACCTCTTCCACAACCACATCAAACAAGTTGACACTCTCTTTTAAGGAAAAAAAGTATTTCCCCAGTCACTCCTCCCATTCCAAATCCACCCAAGACCCCAATGCCATGGATGTGGATCACATTCATCTTTCTCCCACAAATAGAACAGAATACATGAAAAAAGGAAAGTGTTTCATATGCAGAAAACCAGGACACATGGCCAGAGACCACAAGAAGGAAGAATTGACCTCCTCTCCACCACCTAGACCTCTCAGAAACCCACAAAGAGTCAGAGTTATTCCTACTGAATCGAAACCTTCTAAACCCAAGGATCCAATGAAGGAATACTTAAACATTCTCACCTAGCAAAACATTCCAAAAGAAGACATTCTCAAAGTTCTCCAAACGTGTTTCACAGAAGAAGAGGATGAGGATCAGATGGTAGCAGTTGTCTCTGTTGAGGATTTTTGAAGAGGGAAGAAGACTTGACACTATCTTCTCCTCAATTTCTTGCTCCTGTATTTATGACAAACTCTCATACACAATCCATTTGTATCCCTGTCCTCATTTCTACTCAAGCAAAAGTCATTGAAACAAAAGCCTTGATTGATAGTGGAGCAACTGGGTGTTTTATCAATCAAACCCTAGTTCAAAACCACCGAATCCCCACCAAACCACTCAAAAAACCTATAAATGTACAAAATGCCAACGGAACTAGTAACCAAGTAGGAAAAATATCCTCTTTTGTCCCAATCACTATTTCTATGAAAGGATGAACTGAGAGATTAAAAGCATATTTCATCTCTCTAGGAAAAGAGGATCTCATCCTTGGCCTCCCTTGGCTTAGAACAGCCAACCCCTCTATAGACTAGGCAACTAGTTAGATATCTTTACCCAAAATCCCTTCTTTCACCCCAGATTGAAGTCCTCAAAGATACCTATTGAGGTCCTTTAAACTTGACTCAGACCTCTGGATTGAACAAAGCTTTACCATGTATCTTCGATCTCTAACTATAAAGAAAATCACCATCTCAACCGAGGCAGCCCAGAAATCAGAAAAAGGAAAGATTGAACTTTCAAAAGAATTCTCTAACTTCTCCAATGTCTTCTCTGAAGAAGAGCCTAAAGAGCTTCCACCACATAGAACCTTTGACCACACCATTGAGCTAAAAGTAGATTTCATTCCAAAGTTGAAAAAACCTATCCCCTGAATCCGAAAGAAGCAGAAGCCTACAGAACCTTCATTGATGAACATCTTTGCACTAGCAAAATAGTCCCATCCAAATCTCCTCAAGCAGCCCCCTTCTTTGTTGTACCTAAAAAGGATGGATCTCTTCACTCATGCCAAGATTATCAATACGTTAATGAAACAACAGTCAAAAATGCCTATCCCCTTCCCCTAATTTCCGACCTCATTGACAAACTGAAGAAAGCCAGGTACTTCATCAAGTTTGATGTCCAATAGGAATACAATAACATCTGCATCAAACCAGAAGACCAATGGAAGGCCGCTTTTATCACCCCTTTTGGACTATATGAACCAATGGTCATGTTCTTTGGACAGTGTAATTTCCCCTCCACATTCCAGACATACATGAATGATGCCTTTAAAGACCTCATCGCTGAAGGATGGCTTGTCATTTATATGGATGATGTCTTGATTTACTCTAAAGACTACAAAGAACACTAGGAATGCACCAAAAGAGTACTGCAGTGGTTTAGAGAAGAAAAGTTGCACTTTAAACTTTCTAAATGCCTATTCAATGCATCCGAAGTTGAATACTTAGGAATGATCATCAAACCTGGCAAAATTGCCATGGAACCTGTCAAACTAAAAGCAATCACTGAATGGAAACCCCCCTCCTTAGTTAAGGGGGTTCACTTGTTTCTAGGTTTCTGCAACTTCTACCAAAGATTTATTCCTTTCTTCTCTGATCTTGCTCAACCACTACTAGATCTCACCAAGAAAACTTCAATATGGAACTGGTTGTCACCTCACCAGAATTCCTTCGAAATTCTTCAGAACTCTTTCCTCTCTACACTAGTGCTATAGATGCCAGACACTTCTAAGCCATTCTTTGTAATGACAGACGCCTCTCTTCTCACTTCAGGAGGAGTTCTGATGCAAAAAGGAGCCCTTTACCCATGTGTATACCTCTCTCAGACCTTTGGATCTGCAGAATGAAACTATGACATTTATGATAGAGAATTCCTTGCTGTCATCTGAGCATTACATGCCTGGCAGCAATACCTCTCTGGAACGGGACATCCAGTGATGATACTTACTGATCACAAGAACCTGACCTATTTCTGAGAACCCAGGAAGTTGTCTAGGTGTCAGGCCAGATGGCTTCTCTTTCTACAGGACTTTGACCTGCAGTTCAAACATCTACCTGGATCTCAAATGGGACCAGCTGATGCTCTAAGTCGAATCCCAGATGTCAACACCAGTAATGATAATGTTTCAACTCTCCTGCCAGACCAACTTTTTATCAATTTAATCAATGCCACACTAGCGGACAAAATCGCATCGTCAACCTCTGATGACCCCCTTGTAAAAAGGTCACTAGATGCCCTTGCTTCCGATTCCTCTCTTTTCCCCAGGGCCTGAAAAGAGGACTGGACATACCTTGACAGCTGTCTATACTTCAAAGGACGCCTATATGTACCAGAACCTGCTCAAAAGGACCTAATTTTGCATACTCATGATTCCCCTTCTGCTAGACATGGGGGGTACTTTAGAACTATCAATCAACTCCAGCAGGACTACTGGTGGCCCAGACTGACTACTCAAGTCAAAAACTACATTAAAGGATGTGCTACTTGCCAGGCTAACAAGCCCAATACTCATCCAGTCCTACCCCCCCTCCATCCAATTCCATTGCAATACACTCATCCTTTCTAGCAGGTCTCTGTTGACTTGGTCACTGACTTACCTCCCTCCAAGGGTTTTGACTCTCTTATGGTCATGGTCAACCATGGCCTTACTAAGGGGGTAATTCTCCTCCCTTGCCTAAAAACCATTGATGCAAAAGGAGTTGCCCAACTTTTCCATGATCATGTGTTCAAACGCTTTGGATTACATGATAAATGTATCTCTGATAGAGGACCCCAATTCACCTCTGTATTTGCCAGAGAACTAGGATGACTCCTTAACTATGAAGTCGCTCTTTCCACACCTTATCACCCCCAGACTGATAGAGAAATGGAATAGGTAAATCAGGAAGTTGAAACCTTCCTAAGAATATTCTGTGATGGAAACCTGAATAAATGGTCTGAACTACTTCCTATCGCCAAGTTCTGCCATAACTCCATAGTACACTCTACCACCCAACAAACTCCATTTGCTCTCATAATGGGCTACCAATCCCATCCCTATCTGAAAATTGGCAAAACCTTTGTTCCTGCACTACAATCCTGACTCTCCTCCTTAGAACATTCCAGAGGAGAAGCCTTAGAAGTGCATGAAAAAGCAAGGAGATTCATAAGAGAATGAATCACCTCCAAATTCAAATCATGGAAAGTTGGAGATAAGGTATGGATAGAAGGCCGAAATCTCGCCCTCCATCTCCCATCACGAAAACTATCATCTAAGCAACATAGACCCTTTGAATTCACACAGGTCTTATCTCCCATCACTTACCAACTAAAAATTCCTTCCACTTGGACAATTTGGGGTATATTCCATGTTTCTAACCTCTCTACCTACACTGAAACAGCCAAACACAACCCTAACCACTCTCTACCACCTCCAATCACTATCAAAGGACAGGAACAATACAAAATCCATTCCTTTCTTATGTACAAAGGCTCTGAAACTAAACGGAAATTCCTTGTCTGGTGGGAAGGTTACTCTAGGGCAGATTCAACATGGGAACTGGAAGCAAACATTGCTGAAGATGCCCCTGAAATACTCACTGAATATAAAGAGAAGTTCCCTGAAGTTTTTGCCTCCCTCACCTCCACCAAAAACTCTCACTCTCATCGTAAAAAATCCTCCCCAAACCATGTAGTCCCCTACTGAGCCCACCTCCAATCTCTTCATCAACAATGCTCCATCTATCCCAGTCACCACTACTCGACTCTCTCAGTATGTCAGGCACACACTCATCACCTCCCTGTTAGACGGCCCAGTTATCTTCTTAGGAATGGAGCATACTGATGAGTTCACCAGAAATACCCCCCTTATCCTTGCAACACAAGCTTACTACTCCTATGCCTCTGTTTGCATTCTCCACTCCAGAATCAAACCCTCTCATACCAGGGACTTTCAGTTTGTAACCATGGGCCATGTCCTAGTACACCATTGTACCTCCATCCTTGATCTCCTTGAACATCTGGGAATGCTAGATATAATCAACCTTCAACCATTCTCTACCATCAGACATGTACTCTGTCCTATCTTACTCTCCCTCTCTATGGACGACCAAAGTTATTATTTTCATGATACCCCCCACCACATTGAACCTCCTCCCAGGGAACCCTCTCTCCCAGTAGTCCCCCAAGCCCTTTCTATTCCCCCCAGGCACTCCTCAACCTCACCTCCATCCACTACTTCAAACTCGCCTACCACTATAACATCGGCACCCTCATCTCAAACCCCAAAGCAATCTTCTCACTAGAAAACTACTATAGCAGGACCCTATGGTCTACCCTCATTGGCAATGGGGAAGAATCAACAGAAAGTAGACAACATACCCATAGAGGCTGCCACTCCTCCCCTATCCACTCCAGCTTCAACCCCATCCAACATGTCCACCCCCCCAGACAAACAAGAGGCTTACTTCACTCAGGTCCTAGAAGGAACCATCTTCCAATGAGTCATCAGAGTCACCATCCATAGACCAGAGCAGCCACAACTCTTATCCTCATCCCATCGAACCTCTCATTGTTCCAAATGTGGGAGTACTGACCACTGGAAGTGTGACTGCCCCCAGTACATTTGTCCTCACTGCTCTACTGCTGCTCCAGGTCATTGGCAACATGACTGCATCCATACCCCTTGTACCTGCTCGTGCACCCCTGCCCACTCTACCTATAGTGTTATGCTAAAGCGTAGACTCTAGCTATAGTGACCACTCAACAGTAGGTTGACTGACTGAGTATATTGGTTTGTCTGCTCCTAAGAAGTCATGACGCTAGGGCACTATTCCCAGTCGTTTGAGACGGTGACGAAGGAGAGAGAGAAAGACTTAGTGGGGCAGGGTTCCCACTTAAGGATTGAGATGAGGCTAGAATCTAGCTGGTATTGCGTAGAACTAGCTTGGAGTTTACATGGAAAGAGTTGGCCTACTTATAGTCCATGGATGTGGCTATGTGGGAGTGAGAACTACAAGTATCATCAAAGAAGAGGGATGATACAAGGAGATAAGGTCCGAATGGAAGATAGCAACAGTGAGAGAAAAGTATAAGGTGAAAGATAAGGAATGCTACCGATGGGAAAATATGATAAGGTTATGGAAAGACGGCGAATAGGTAGCAAGGGGTCTGAGGAGTTGATTAGAGTTTGAAGTAGCGCACGCTATTGTAAGTGTATGCCCACAGAAATAGTTCAGTCTGTTTGTAATAGTGAAGAAAAGGGAGACTAGACAAAGAAAAAGAAAAGATTGTAATATTACCCTGGTGTTAGCTTCAAGTGAACCTCACTTGACTTACAACTCTCTATACTCCCCGTAAGGGGATCCAGTCATGTTCCCTTCAGCTTCATCATCGACGAAGAACTCATCCTCAAGTAGCCCGTCATCCCAAGAAGGGCAACCGTAGGTGGAGTGGGCTGGGGTGCGTGGACAGGTACAAGGGGTGTAGATGCATTCGTGTTGGTAGTGACCTGGGGCAGCGGTGGAACAATAAGCGCAAATATATTGAGGACAATCACGTTTCCAGTGATTAGTACTTCCACATTCGAAGCAACGAGAGGGTCGGTTGGATGTGGATGAGGGCAGTGGTCATTCTGGTTTATGAATGGTGACTTCGATGATGCGTTGGAAGACAGTTCCTTCCGGAACTTGCGTGAAGTATGCCTCTTGTTCGTCTGGGGGGGTGGACGCGCTGGTTGGGGTTGGAGCTGGGGTGGATGGAGGAGGAGTGACGGCTTCCGCGGGTTTGTCGTCTGCCTTCTGGCAGTTCTTCCCTATGACTGATGAGGGTAGACCATAAGGTCCTGCTATAGTGGTCTTCTGGTGAGAAGATCGCTTCGGGGTCTGAGAGGAGGGTGCCAGCATTGTAATGGTAGGCGAGCTCGAAGTAATGGATGGAGGCGAGGTTGAGGAGCGTCTGGGGGGAATAGGAAGAGGTTGGGAGACTACTGGGGGAGTAGGTTCCCTGGGAGGTGGTTTGACGTGGTGGAGGGTATCATGAAAATAATAGCTCCGATCATCCATAGAAAGGGAAAGTAAGATGGGACAGAGTATGTGTCCAATGGTTGCGAATGGTAAGAGATCGATGATGTCCAATATCCCTAGGTGTTCGAGGAGGTCTAGGACGGAGGTTTGGTGATGTACCAATGCGTGGCCCATGGTTATGAATTGGGAGTCCCTAGTACGAGAGGGCTCGATCCTGGAATGAAGAATATGAATGGAAGTGTAGGAATAGTAAGTTCTAGTTGCAAGAATGAGGGGGGTGTTCCTAGTGAACTCATCGGTGCGTTCCATCCCTAGGGAGATGACTGGGTCATCCAGCAAGGAAGTGATAAGTATACACCTGGCATACTGAGGGAGTTGAGTGGTAGTGACGGGGATGACTGGGGAGTTGTTGATAAAAAGGTTGGAGGTAGGTTCAGCAGAGGACTGCATGATTCGGAGAGGACCTTTTGCGATGAGGGTGGGGGTTTTTAGTGGAGATGAGGGAGGAGAAGACTTCCGGGAATTTCTTTTTATATTCAGCTAGTATTTCAGGGGCATCCTCGGCTATGTTTGCTTCCGGTTCCCATGTTGAATCTGCCCTGGAGTAGCCTTCCCACAAGACAAGGAATTTCCGTTTAGTTTTGGGACCTTTATGTATGAGAAGGGAGTGAATTTCATATTGTTCCTGTCTCTTGACGGTGATTGGGGGGGGTAAAGAGTGGTTAGGGCTGTGTTCGGCAGTTTCAGTGTAGGTAGAAAGATTGGACGCATGGAATATATCTCGAATTGTCTAGGTGGAAGGGATTTTTAGTTGGTAGGTGGTAGGGGATAAGACCTGTGTGATTTCGAAGGGTCCGTGTCATTTTGGTGACAGTTTACATGATGGGAGATGGAGGGCAAGATTTCGGTCTTCTACCCACACCTTATCTCTGACTTTCCATGGCTTGAATTTAGAGGTTATTTGTTCCCTCATGAGTCTTCTTGCTTTCTTGTGTGCCTCTAGGGCTTCCCCTCTGGAGTGCTCCAGGGAGGAGAGTTGGGATTGTAGTGCAGGGACAAATGTTTTTCCAATTTTCGGGTAGGGACGAGGTTGGTAACCCATCATGAGAGCGAACAGAGTTTGTTGGGTGGTAGAATGTACTGTGGAGTTATGGCAGAATTCGACAATAGGGAGTAATTCAGACCATTTATTTGGGTTCCCATCACAGAATATTCTTAGGAAGGTTTCAACTTCCTGATTTACCCATTCTGTTTCTCCATCAGTTTGGGGGTGATAGGGCGTGGAAAGGGCGACTTTGTAATTGAGGAGTCGTCCAAGTTCTCTGGCAAATACTGAGGCAAACTGGGGTCCTCTGTCAGAGATACATTTGTCATGTAGTCCAAAACGTTTGAACACATGGTCGTGGAAAAGTTGGGCAACTCTCTTTGCATCAATAGTTTTTTGACAAGGGAGGAGAATTACCCCCTTTGTAAGGCCATGGTCGACCACGACCATAAGAGAGTCAAAACTCTTTGAAGGAGGTAAGTCGGTGACCAAGTCCACCGAGACTTGTTGGAAAGGACAAGTGCATTGTGATGGGATTGGGTGGAGGGGTGGTAGGACTGGATGAGTATTGGGTTTATTGGCCTGGCAAGTAGCACAACCTTTAATGTAATTCTTGACCTGAGTGGTCAGTCCGGGCCACCAGTAGTCCTGTTGGAGTCAATTGATGGTTCTAAAATGTCCCCCATGTCCAGTGGATGGGGAATCATGAGCATGGGAAATCAGGTCTTTTCGAGTAGGTTCTGGCACATATAGGCGTCCCTTGAAGTAGAGACAGTCATCAAGGTATGTCCAGTCTTCTTTGCGGGCCCTGGGGAAAAGGGAGGAGTCAGAAGCAAGGGCATCCAGTGCCTTCTTTACAAGGGGGTCATTAGGGGTTGATGATGCAATTTTGTCTGCCAATGCGGCATCGATTAGGTTGATGAAAAGCTGGTCAGGTAGGAGGGTTGAGATATTATCATTGCTGATGTCGATGTCTGAGATTTGACTTAAAACATCGGCAGGTCCCATTTGGGTTCCTGGTAAATGTTTGAACTGTAGGTCGAAATCTTGTAGAAAGAGAAGCCATCTGGCCTGTCGTCTAGACAGTTTCCTGGGTTCTCGGAAATAGGTCAGGTTCTTGTGATCCATGAGTATAGTTACTGGATGTCCTGTTCCTGAGAGATATTGTTGCCAGGCGTGCAATGCTCGGATGACAGCAAGGAGTTCCCTGTTATAGATATTGTAATTTCATTCTGCAGATCCGAAGGTCTGGGAGAGGTATGCACAGAGGTGAAGGGCTCCAGTGGCATCTTTTTGCATTAGGACTCCTCCTGAGGCAAGAAGAGAGGCGTCGGTCATTACAAAGAATGGAGTAGAAGTGTCTGGCATCTGTAGTATCAGTACGGAGAGAAAGGAATTTCGAAGAACTTCAAAGGAATTCTGGTGTGAGGATGACCATTCTCATGTCGAGGTTTTCTTGGTAAGATCTAGTAGGGGTCAAGCAATATCAGAGAAGGAGGGGATGAATTGTCGGTAGAAGTTACAAAATCCTAGAAATGAGTGAACACCTTTGACTGAAGAGGGGGGTTTCCATTCAGCAATTGCTTTTAGTTTGACAGAGTCCATAGCAATTTTCCTGGGTCTGATAATCATTCCTAGGTATTCAACTTCAGATGCATTGAATAGGCATTTAGAGAGTTTGAGGCATAGTTTTTCCTTTCTAAATCATTGGAGTACCCGTTTGGTGCATTCCTGGTGCTCTTCATAGTTTTCCAAGTAAATTAGGACATCATCCATGTAGATGACAAGCCATCCTTCAGTGATGAGATCTTTGAAGGCATCATTCATGTATGCCTAGAATGTGGAGGGAGAGTTGCACTGTCCAAAGAACATGACAGTTGGTTCATATAATCTGAAAGGGGTGATAAAGGCGGCTTTCCACTGGTCCTCTGGTTTAATGCGGATGTTATTATATCCCCATCGGACATCAAACTTGGTGAAGTATTTGGCTTTCTTTAGTTTATCAATGAGGTCAGAGATAAGAGGAAGTGGGTAAGCGTTCTTGACAGTTGCTTCATTGATGTATCGATAATCTTGGCATGGGCAAAGGGATCTGTCCTTCTTTGGTATGAAAAAGAAGGGGGCAGCTTGGGGTGACTTGGATGGAACTATTTTGCCTGTGTGAAGATGCTCATCAATGAAGGTTTTACAGGCTTCCGTTTCTTTTGAATTCAAGAGATAGGTTTTTCCAACTTTTGGAACGAAATCGGGTTTCAACTCAATGGTATGATCAAAGATTCTATGTGGTGGAAGTTCTTTTGGTTCTTCTTCGGAGAAGACATCAGAAAAGTCAGAAAATTCTTTTGGGAGGTCAACCTTCCCTTTTTGTACTTTTTGGGCTGTTTTGGTTGATATGGTGACTTTCTTTATAACTAGAGATCGAAGATATCTGGTAAAATTTTGTTTGGTCCAGAGATCCAGGTCAAGGTTAAAAGACCTTAATAGATATCTTTGGGGGCTTTGATCTGGGGTGAGAGAAGGAGTTTTTGGTAGGGATATCTGGCTAGTTGTCCAATCTATGGAGGGATTGGCTATTCTAAGCCAGGGGAGACCAAGGATGAGGTCTTCCTTTCCAAGAGAGATGATGTATGCCTTGAGTTTCTCAGTTTGTCTTTTCATGGTGATGGTGATGGGGATGAAAGAGGATATCTTTCTGGCTTGGTTGTTGGTTCCATCAGCGTTTTGTGCATTTATGGGTTTTTCAAGTGGTTTGGTGGGGATTTGGTGTTTTTGAACAAGGGCTAGATTAATGAAGCATCCGGTTGCTCCACTATCAATCAGGGCTTTCATTTCGATGGCTTTTGCTTGAGTAGAGATGAGAACAGGAATGTGAATAGATTGCACACGAGAGTTTGTCATAAATACAGGAGCAAGAAATTGGGAAGATGACGTCGAGTTCTCTTCCCTTCTTAAAAATCCTCAATAGAAACAGCTGCTACAGTCTGGTCCTCCTCCTCTTCTTCTTCTGCGAAGCACATTTGGAGAACCTTGAGGATCTCTTCTTTTGGAACGTTTCATTGGATGAGGACATTTAAGTATTCCTTCATTGGGTCCTCTGATTCAACTGGTTTTGATTCAGTGGGGATGGCCCTGACTCTTTGTGGGCTTCTAGGGGGTCTAGGTGGTGGAGAGGAGGTTGATCCTTCTTTTTTGTGGTCTCTGGCCATATGTCCAGCTTTGCCACACATGAAACATTTCCTTTTTTTCATGTATTTGGCTCTATCTGTGGGAGAGAGGCGAATGCGGTCTACGTCCATGGCATTTGGGTCTCGGGTGGATTTGGAATGGGGAGAGTGATTGGGGAAATACTTTTTCCCTTGGAAGAGAGCATTGACTCATTTGATATGGTTGTGGAAGAGGTTGGACTTCTCAATCTATTCTTTCAGGGTGGTGGGTTCCTTTTCGCAAGACAGGACTTTGACTACAATTCATCTATCCATCCTGTTGATGAGCCATTCAATGAGGGCTCTATCATCCTTGATCTGGGAGCGAGTGGCGAGGAGTTGGAATTGAGAAATGAACTTTTTGAATCCATCATCTTATTGGGTTCTTCTTTGTTTTAGAGTAGAGAGGTCAGCTCGTGCTTTTGCGCTAGGATCATAAGGGGTAAACGCATCTCGAAAGGCTTTTTCAAACTTCTCCCATGTAAGTTCTTTGTTTACTTCCTCTTTGCTACCCATCTCTGCGATCTTGAGGTACCATCCTTCAGAAAAGTCTTTTCCTTGCCCTTTGCTCATTTTATTCAGGGCAGTAAGGATTTGTGCAGATTTGGAATAGAGTTTTCCATTCATGAGAAAGTATGCTCCCATAGAAAGAATCCATTGGGAGGCATCCTTGAGGTTTCCGGAGAAGTCTTCAGGGAGACCTGCCCTGAGTTCTACAAGTTTTTCGGACATATCTTCTTCTTCTGATTTGGGTTCTTTTTCCGAGTCTGTTGGAAAAAGGGGACTGTTAGGACGATGGGAGGGTGCAGGTGGTTCTGGTTCAGTTTCTGGGGGGTCAATGGGTATGGGTTCTACTATTGTTCCAAGCGCTGACTCAGCTATAGGAACTAGTTCGTAACCCATGATCTTGTTCTGGAGATCCTGGATAGCTCTTCTGACAAATCCTTCTGGAGGTGGTTCTTCTCTGTAATGGAGTTCTTCTTCCTCTTCTTCTGAGGAGACTGATAGTGCTCTCAATGGGCGATGTCAGAGGGTTAGTGCCGGGTTGGCTGAGAAGGAGGATCCTGCGATCCGTCTGGGATTCCTTCTGTCTGAAATGATGGGTGGCTTTACTTCACAATGGAAGAAGCGATAAAGAAGCTAGTTCTTTTGTTACGCTAAAGCGTAGACTCTAGCTATAGCGACCACTCAACAGTAGGTCGACCGACTGAGTATGTTGGTTTGTCTGCTCCTAAGAAGTCATGACGCTAGGGCACTATTCCCAGTCATTTGAGACGGTGATGAAGGAGAGAGAGAAAGACTTAGTGGGGCAGGGTTCCCACTTAAGGATTGAGATGAGGCTAGAATCTAGCTGGTATTGCGTAGAACTAGCTTGGAGTTTACATGGAAAGAGTTGGCCTACTTATAGTCCATGGATGTGGCTATGTGGGAGTGGGAACTACGAGTATCATCAAAGAAGAGGGATGATACAAGGAGATAAGGTCCAAATGGAAGATAGCAACAGTGAGAGAAAAGTATAAGGTGAAAGATAAGAAATGCTACCGATGGGAAAATATGATAAGGTTATGGAAAGACAGTGAATAGGTAGTGAGGGGTCCGAGGAGTTGATTAGAGTTTGAAGTAGCGCACGCTATTGTAAGTGTACACCCACGGAAATAGTTCAGTCTGTTTGTAATAGTGAAGAAAAGGGAGACTAGACAAAGAAAAAGAAAAGATCGTAACATATAGCTGTCCCTCTTGGGATGACAGGCTCCTCAAGGATGAGTTCTTTGTTGATGATGAAGCTAAAGGAAATATGACTGGGTCTCTTTATGGAGGGTATAGAGATTTGTAAGTCAAGTGAGGTTCACTTGAAGCTACTATCAGAGTAATGTTACAATCTTTTTCTTTCTTTCTTCTAGCCTCTCTTTTCCTCACTACTATAAACAGACTGAGCTATTCCCATGGGTGTACACTTACAATAGCATGCGCTATTTCAAACTTTGATCATCTCCTCAGATCCCTTGCTACCTAATCAATATCTTTCCATAGCCTTATGATATTTTTCTAGTGGTAGCATTTCTTATCTTTCATCTTATACTTTTCTCTCACTATTTCTATCTTCTTTATGGACCTTATCTCCTCATATCATTCCTATTCTTTGATGATACTCATAGTTTCCACTCCCACATAGCCACTTTCATGGACTATAAGTAGGCCGACTTCTCTCCTGTAAACTTCAAGCTAGTTCTATGCAATACTAGCTAGATTCTAGTCTCTCCCATTGATCCTTAAGTAGGAACCCTACTCCACTAAAGTCTTCCTCCTCTGTCACTGTCTCTAACGACTGGGAATAGTGCTCTAGCATTGTGACTCATAGGAGTAACCTATCCAAAGTACTCAGTTGGTCGACCTACTGTCAAGTGGTTGCTATAGGCTAGGATCTATGCTTCAGCATAACATCATCAACAAACTGACCTTTGTCTGTCCAGTACTGGATAGGGTCCTAGACTTTACAGCAATATCCCCAACTGGCTGACTCTGACTAGCTCTGTCCTACCCTGTCCACTATGCTCCCAGATCATCCTAGTGATTACCTAATTTAAAAGAAATAGATAGAAAAGTTAACCCAAGACCAGCATACAGTGGCTCAAAAAACTGTCCCAATGTTTGGACAATTTACACTAAACAACCCAAAACCCAATAACCCCTAATCCTTACCCTAATATAGGTGGTGTATGAAATAAAGTACTCACTCTTGGCTTTCTACTGACCTAGGATTCAGGAGAAACAGTTATGATTCAAGGAAATGGTACCCATTTCAAAATGATGACTCATTGGGACAGTTTTTTGACTTTACAATTTAATTACATGTATTGAGTCCTAGCATGCTGTAAAGTGATTACATAAAGTTTCTAAGGGTCCCATTATGTCA
>JBBPLB010000233.1:4402-15338 GCA_038089595.1 Bothia castanella
TGTCGTGAGCGATGGAAGGACGCCTATTTTGTCGGTACAGGACGCAGCGACCGATTTTAGACTGCGAAAGCAGGTTCTGTTGGCGAATCCAGACTTGTTGGCGTTGCACAAGGACCTCGTCATGGGCGGTCAGATTACCGAGGCAGAGTTTTGGGAGGGGAGAGAGGTGCGTGTTAATTTTTACTGTTGCCACTGTGATCTCATGCCCATCCTGCCATCCCTCGACAATCACCTTGTGTTGATGCCGCCATGATCAACGTTTTGCGTCGTGACGCGCCTTTCACAAGCATAGCACCTCCTCCTTGTAGTGTCAGCAACAGAAAACCAAAAACGTGGCCGTCCGGGTCAACTCGTAGATCCTCGCCCACAAACGGTAGAGGGCGGAGAAGTCAAGATCGTCATCACACCCCAGCTTGTACACGATATATTCGAGGAGTCCCCGGTAGTAGCCAAAGCGTATAACGATGACGTACCAAATAAATTAACCGTCATTCCTAGCTGACGCTCATATGCGATGCTGATATCCATCTAGCTCTCTGAAGCAGGGTTCTGGAAACGCTACTTTCAGAGCAAGCTTTTTAATGCGCATCGAATTTCTATACGTTCTTCAGCAACACAGCACGTTGTCAAGGAGGACTCAATATTCGACAAGTATCTCGAGAAGGATGACGATGGTCCGTATCATTACTCTTGTTCACAACTCTCGGACGCTAATGCACGGACGAGTGTAGAACTGGAACCCAAACGACCAAGAGATGAGGTATCAGATCTGTACATCAATCTTGGTGCTACGCTCGAAGATCACGGGGAGGTGAGTTAGGATGCTTCGCCGATGGTGAGATCAAGGATGCCGAACGTACGACACACAGACGAGAAACAAGAGAGACGTCACCATGTAGGCTGGGCATCAGCGCGATGCCTTATATCGCTCAGTTCTCTTCTCGCTAGAGGAGATGTGGCACATAGCAAGCGGCGACGAGTGGATGGCGGTGACGGAGAGGTAAATATCTTTTCTGCAATATCCATCACCGCCTACTTACATGTACATAGAACCCCTCCTCTGAAATCGAATATGACGACATACAAGACCACGAGTCGTCGCCCGGTATTTTCCTCGAAATGCAAGATCGACAAAGATACTTCGAGGGGCAACTGGGTAGGGGTGCGGGTGCGGGCGGCGGAGCAGACGATTCGAGGCAAGCGGCCGACGTGCAGAGTGCGTTCAAGGAGCTCTTGAACTGAACGCAGTGGACGGATGGGAAGGCAGGCTCACTCAGGTACGTTTTTACTTATACATCGGCGATGATCAATCGCCCATACGACTATGGTAGCTGAGAATAGAGAAAAAAAGCTGATGATGCGGCGTTGTTGTCTATGACACAAAACGTCTCTGTGCGGTTGGATATCAAGACTAAAAAGTGTATGTTTATCTTCTCAGACCTCTTTTCACCCATCCCTTACTCGCCACACCTCAGTAGCCAATTTTCCTCCTGGACTCTTCCGTCAACTCACGACGTGTCAGGCTGCCGCCAATGAATTCCTCCGACAATTCTGGACATCGATTTATCCGCCCCCTTCTTACTCCCTATGCCAGGTTCCACCGCCGCGCAACGATCGGCAAAAGTGGGCAAGATGGCAGGGTACCTTGGCAAGACACATGAAAAGGTCGACGGGCTCGTCAGAGCGGCCATGTTGGAGGGGGTAGAGGCCAATAAGGTCGCCGTCGTGAGTGGATGTTTTCACCTTGAGCCTTCATTTTCTCCATTCTATGGCCATGCATCCTTTTTCGGTCTCTTCTTGTTACGTGGTGCGATTTTTAATTTACAACATGATACAGGCCGTGAAACCGATGATGGACGCGGTGGAGCATGCGCTGGCGTTTCACCGCACAAGAGGTGTGGCTGCAGGTGGCGGGGTTTCTCTGGAGAAATTCGGTGGTATGAAGCTCGCATGAACGTGACTCACGATATATGGATGCCAAGGTTGTATATGGCTGACGTTCCACTTTTTCTGTTGCTTTACAAGAGGTCTCGACGATTCTTCCCGGGAGCACGAATGAGCTATGATGAACTAATGGTACAAGATTCTTCTGTTGAAAAGTACCCCCAAACCGTTCGCGCCGACCAGCCACTACTAGCTACCCAGATCCTCTGGCGTTCAGGCAGAAGTTTATCATGCCCAGCCCAAGATGTGGCACTGACCACACAGATTCGGGGGTAACCCCTTCGTATGCAGGGGTATCGGGTTGCCTTAGCTGAAACGCACGGTAACTAGCTAATCCACCGTTGAACGCTGCTCGACTACGAGCATAGTTTATTTACACCTATCCTAACGTACACGTGTAGTAGACTGTCCTCAAACATGCAGAAAACCTTCCGTCACCACTCCTCGTCCCGATCCAGATCCGGCGCACTCAAATTACGTCCTCAAATCCGAACTCCCACTCCGTTCAGGCTTGATCAACGTTTCGATCGTGTCCAACGCCGCATCCCTCCCGTCCGGATCGCGGTACTCTTGAATGTGCGTGTGCGCTTGGGCCATCACGTCCGACTCGGAGTACGTGCGGTACGCAAGCTTAATGATGCGACGCGTCTGTCGTTTGTGGTCACCGCCCGTGAGGACGAAGCGAGTTCCATGACATGTGTCAGGTCGACGATGAACGCTATAAACCTCTGTTGGACGATTTTCCTGCAAGGCCACATTCATTGGGGCGCTAAGACGAGATAAGAGGTAATGGTCAACGTACGCATTCTTGTAGACATCGTTGATCCACACTGCCGCAGCGAGACCTGCGACGATAGGCAGAACAATCGGAGCTGTCGGATTGGCTATTGCATCCAAGAATCCGGGAACGGCAGCTATCAACGAGCCACCACTTAGCGCGCTGACGGGCACGGTGCTCTATAAAACGACAATACTCTGTTGGGATTCGGGACGGAACGAACTTACATATTCTGCACCATAGAGATGACGGGTTCCTTGTATGTATCGCATAGTAGGTACTACAGATATGCTGTCAGAAACGTACATGGCAGTCTCATGGCAAAATCACAGACACAACTCGGGTCGTAAAAGTTCCAGACCGCGACTATGTCGGCATGAATCACAGAAAGGCAATCTTGGACGGTATGCCCTGCAAAGTCTAGGCTAGCCCTCAAGGCTTTCCAGTATCTTGCAACTAAATGTTGGGGTTGGCTATTGCTCTGAAATAAAGACCGTACGTTGCCTTCCAATACTGCATAGAGGTGAGACCACGCCAAGCCGAAATGGCGGAAGAGAGGACTCACGTGATCGACCCCTGGCTTTTAAGATGTGGGTCGACTCTCTGGGCCATCATCGTGACCACTGATGTGACGTGTGCATCGGGCACATCATTTGTCCCCACTAGACGGTAGGTTAGTTGAATCAAGTTGGAAGGCGTATCCTCATAGCTCTTCTTTGCTGTGCGAGGTTACTGGTGTTTGAGAATTGAATTTTAATCAGTTATCAATATGCTCACTCGAAACAGACGCGTATGGAACCGGTTCCCCAGCAAATCGTGCAATCTGACTATGGTATCCCTGCACAATAGAATCTACTTCCGAGCGGGCTTGCTTTGTGATATCCTCTTGACCAAGTTGGCCTTCATTAGAGTTCAGCAGTTCCATGGCCGCACGATTCACAACTCCGTCAAGCTTCGTGGACACCACGACGATGGGTACTACAACAAACATGATTAGAATACCAGTAACATTGTGGTAGGGTACTCACTGGTTCCCAGTGTGTCGCGTTTTGGCTTGAAGAAATCTTCTGCAGCCGCCTCGGGAAGACGTCCTCCAGCTCAAAGCGCCTCGATACAAAACCTCGATAAATATCTCAACATGCGTGCGACAGGTAGAACGCGAACATCTCACCAAACCGCATGGAGTTGATCTTTGAGGGGTAGGCTTTGCTTGCTTTGGATAAAAATATTGACGATCTCGTATTTACTGGTTCAAATCCAAGGGAATCATGGAGGACAAACCGTGGATTGACCGACGACACGAGCTCGTTTTCGATATCTGCCCGTCCGCGTTGAAGATCGGATGCGTGCTGTAGGATATCATATGAGGGATAGATCATACAAACAAACTCGTTGAGAACTCAACTGCTTGGTTTATCCCGAAGGCAATATTGATTAGGCTTGATTTTCCGACACCCATCTACTGGGAGTTGAGCACGAGGCCATCTAAACATGAAGCAAACCCACCTTGCCTATCACCAAGATGCGAAACCTTGAATCGAAGAGGTCCGTCGGATTGACAATGTCGAAATGCATTTCTTGACTCGCTGGGGACAATTTTCGAGGATGGCCTGTGTTGTAGGACTCAGGCCGCCCGTACTTGGCTGAGTCCAACAGCTGAATGTAACTCGAATATCGTCGTGGTGACTGATAGCTCTGTTCGAGAGTTCATCAAGAAGTGATAATGAAATCTGCTGTGTATTACCTTGTGGTTGGTGATCTGTGGCGCCCGGCAAGGAGGTGCTGTGTATCAGAATGAGAGGGTTTTTGAGTGGGCAAAAACTGCAATTTCTCGGGGCGAAGTGCGACTTGACACGCTAGTGTGAGTTCGCTATAGGGAATAGAAGATGAGACAGGCGCGAACGGGGGGGTGAGAGTGCTAGCGCACATTGGAGAGGAGAATTGCTGGCACAGCGATCCATCGTCATCCCGTATGGGTTTGTGCTGCTGAGCGCCGACTTCAATCTCACTGTACTTTAGCTACTTGGCTTTCCTGGTCGATGCGGCGGACACGGTGACAGCTGGAAGAGTATAATATGAGGTATAGCTCATAATCTGACCCACGACTCCCCACTCACCGATGATGCAGACGGCTGGCGTTGACTGGGCACTATCGGTAGACATTTGGTTACGCTTGGTCGGGGACCACAAAGGTAGTTTTCAAGCCAGGGAACTGGCAAGTGGAAAACCGCCGACATCGTGGAGGGCATATTCACGATGTTTGATTGAAGATCCTTACAATGTGCGTGGACAGACAAGAGCGGTGAGAACACGAGCGAGAGCGTCCATTGACGATGTAGAGACGCTGAAGGAGCCATTGAGAAGTAGATCAGATGGAGGGAAATGAAGTAAGAAATTTACTCCAGGGCGAAAATGACGAGCGAGGCTGAGGGAGGTGTGTTTGGCTCCGCTTCACAGACGGTGTTCCGGCGTCCACTGACCACTTGGCTATGCACACCAACGACTCAGTAGCAGAACCACTCGAGAACTTGAGCCAAGACTCGTTCCCCACATCAGTGAAAATCTAGCTGATACAGTACGTCCAACGTCATTTAAGGGTATTCTCTGACCATAGCCCCCATGGCCTACTAGGATGCTTTGACCACAGCCTCGCCAACGACTCCACAAGTCCATTATGGTGATTCGTTGACCTTTTTTTTCGTTCACTTTGCAGGCATGATAGATGGGGTCACTTCTTATGCCAGTGGCCGTTCGAACCAGGAACGCATCTCAATCTACGTCAGGCCTCTCGCTATCCACCCTTGGCCGGGCCGTTTGAATACGAATATTTCTGCAGGAGGCGCAACATGACCCTCTCGCAATCCCGGAATCGACAGGGCCATTCGAATCAAATCTTCCTCCAGCCTTCATGGGATATTACATCTCATTTTCCACGCGACGAAAGGTCGGTCCAGGTTTGAGCACATACAGAAGCAACTAGACGTTATGGGATTCAGGCAAACAAAGTATACCTTGGCAACGATGCATCGAATCCCAAGATCTATTTTATGGAGTAATACACTGACTTTTTTTCATTGGGCTTTGAGGTATATATTCACGTGTTAGGCAGCCCATTTCTTATGGTGATGGCATGCAGCCGGTGGCCGTTCGGATCAGAAATGCATCCCAACTTATTTTTTGGCCCAACAACGCTCTCTCGCAGTCCAGAGCCATTCGATCCAAATCTTCCTGCGGTGTCCTCAGGGAGTATGACGACTCATTTTATGCGTGACGAAAAGACAGCACAGGTTGGGCACATGCTGAGCATATACAGAAGCCGCTGGATGTTATGGGGGTTCATGGAAACAGAATATACCTAGGCAACGACCTCGGATCCTTGAGCATTTCGCTATTCCAGGGGATACCCCAATGTCTGTATGGGGTGATGTTGGGATTGCGCTGCCCCTCCCGACTGGACAAGTTTACTTCCCTGCCTGTGTGTCCAGGTCCGTAGAGGTCTAGTCCCAAAGTCGTTTCGAGGTAGAGATTATAGTCAAGTTACACCAATTTGCAATCAATGTGATGGTTTTATTACTTGGGAACGTCGACTTCCCTCAGTGTCAATGATGTACTCGTGGAAAGGAATGGCTATGCTATGGTAGGCATGGATCTTGAGCCGGCAGTAGCATAATCAAGAAAGACGAGTGTGGGTAAATGCGGTGCGAACAGCGTGGGTTGGAGGAGCAGAGCGGCGTGAGTAAACTCAAAAATGTCTTGAGATGCGCATTTGAGGTAAAGGAAGGTGTCGAGCATTGGATAGAGCAACGACGACAACCATGCAAACTGGTAGGCGTCTGATGGGTGTGGTTTTCGAGTCCCTCCTCCTGGTAAGTTTCCCCCTCGGCGTCCTGCAACTCTTCGAGATATTCTTCGCCCGTCACACCATCGAGGCGATGTGGGAGGTACAGGTAGCCCGCGTGGCCTCGTACACGTCGCTCACTCGCCCCATCGCGGGCTGCACACGGCTGGAATGTAGATTCAAACTGAAGGGGCGCAAGGACGCGCAGCATTCGTCCAGCGGCAAGATTTTTGTTCCTGATAACCTTTTTGTACTCAACGGAACCTTCAGGATGCGCTGGCTGCGAGAATCTGTTCGTCCGATTCCTCGAGTTCTTCCTTGCTGCAAGTATCAAGGACAGCAACAAGCATCCCCATTGCTATAATGAGATCAACAAGGCATTCAGAAGCTATGAAAAATTGCAACGCATTCTTTTCCCAGACGAACCGGAGACTCCATGTGAAGATATCTGTAAGGCTGGGAAGCCAATACGGGAGGGGGGAAGATCGAATTGACGAACGCTGCTCTCACATTTAAGAATGGTAGCCTTGTTGTAAACGTCGAGATAGTTTGGTACAGAAAAGTTCGTCATGACAGAAGGGAAGGCGGTCGTCTTGGTCTTGCGATACATCCAATATCTAATGACATAAGACAATATACAACGGACGGGCGCACCCTGCATCTTGAGCTTCGTGTGCACGCATGATCGAAGGTCATTGCGTTCCAAGGAACTGACAAGCATCCTGGTACCCGTCCGTGGTGTGAGTATATGCTCGCGTCGGTTCACGGGGAGACAACGCACATAAAAAAGTATGAGCATCCCCGCAGGTGGTCGTGTGCATCCTATTTCCCGCCCAAAGTCTGCATAGGTCCGACCACAGAATGTTGCGCACCAATCCGTGCTTAGGCAGTGCCTGAAGTCGATCAATCTGGGGCCATCTGAGGTGAACACTGATAACCCACTGTAAATGCGCTCAGAATGCTTGTGTTTCGCTGCAGCCGGTCAGTATGTCACCTTGAGTCAACAAACATAACTGACACTCGAGTTTGAACGTAGAATAGTCTGTGAGATGCCCGCCCTCGTTGTTTCCACGAAGGAGATGAAAAACGTGTCGGGATATCATATCTTCAACACCCACGGGTACGGCAGGCACTGTCAAGGAAGTGGTCAGAGAGTCGTGAATGCAGAGTAAAGGGTGAAAATACCTCGTAGTCGCAGAAAAATAGGTATCCCGCGTCGTCAGGGCTTCCACCGACTTGAAAGAGTTTCACGAGGTCATACTAGCACAACGCCATGGACCATTGGTCAAGTGATGGTGCCGAGTGAAGAGAACACGCCCACGCATATGATGTCACTGCAAACTGCGACGATGACGAAGAGAGTGAGTTCAATGGGAAGCAGGGAGAAGGACGTGACTATACTGACCTATGATTAGGGCCTCAATATGGAAGATGTTGGGCTCAATCCGGAGAAGAGCCGTTGTATTTTCGATGACCCACATCGCATGTTCCTCGCTCATCCAACCTTTTCTACGAAAGTGATTTTTGAGGAAGGCGACGCCCAGTTTGGAAGGTTCGGTCGGGAGGCTTGCGCCTGGTACGGGAGGGTACACAGAAAAAAAGGCGACGTATGCACATCTTTTATTACCCATTCTTGTGTGCATGCTAGAAGTCATCCAAGACTCCCGAAGAACGGCCAAACCTACAGGGAGGAATAGAATGATAGGGGGTTCACAATAATTGAATTTGCAATGCATATTGAAACCCTCGGAGACCTCGGACCACTCTGTTCGATATTGCCCGAGCTCCCTCTCGTCTCCTCCCCACCAACCCGCACCGCCAAATTGCATCCCTGGAAGCGCGAGACGTCGAAGAAGACAATTATGACCCGCACTTTTCCCAACGCCAGCACCCCAACATTCTACACCACCCGTGGCTTCCAAGACGCCATCAACACCACTCGTTCAACCCTAAAAGCCATCCACTTGTACCTCCTCCCCAAATTCGCCCTCGACGCACTCCCTCCCGCTCAGCCTGCATGGGTACTGAACTCAGAGGCACCCTCAGCGCGGGGATGTACCACCGCATCGCCAAGGCGGCAGGCGTCGTTGAGCTCGAGGGGTCCTTCGGGGACATGATTGGCTCATTTGAGAGCACCAAGCAAGTCGAGGCGCGCGAGTGGCGCATGGCGAGGCAAGCAATGTTAGGTAAGCGTGCCGCGCTGGGCTACACCGTCTGCAGGCGAAAGACGAGCACGGCGAGAGTGTGGATGATCAAGGCGCAGGACGGAGTGCTAGAATTGGATAGAGCAGAGGAAGCGTCGGGGACGACGACCGTGTCGACGCTGCTCGCGCCTGCGGTCAAGGTGCCCTCGCCACAGACAACGTCAGTGTTGGTCAACGCTGCCCCTATCGCAGAGTATTTCCCGCTTCCTGCTGATCGCGAGGCAGTCTTGCGGTCGCTCAAACTGGCTGGTCTCCTCGGTGCCTACAACGTGTTTGCGCTCGTTCGTGGCGGCGGGACGTCCGGTCAAAGCGGTGCCCTCGCGCCGGTCATTGCCAGGGCATGTGCGTCGCATGTATCCGAGGTAGAACCCATACTGAGAAAAGGTACCCCGTCCACCCCGTGCGGTTCGCGTCATGCTTATGCTCTTGTCAGCCAATCTGATGAAGAGAGACCCCTGGATGGTCCAGCGCAAACAGACGGGTTTGGCCAAGGCACGCAAGGCGGTACGTACGTTCCTGGTCCCTTTTCGTCCTCTTTTATATCAGTACATTGCGATGTGCTCAGACCGATGGACAGTACACCTGGATCAAACGGTAACCCGTCTGGTCGTCAGGATGACCTCGTATGGCTATTCCCATTCGTGTCGATGTTCACCACATACGTATTACAATGAACGCGTCTTATCGTGCCATCGCGATTCCGTCACCCATATCGATACGTGATACTTGCCGTTTTGTCGTTCGTCTGGCAACGTCGTAACGTCCCCGCACTGAGGCCATGTCGTTGCCCTGCAAGGCTTATGGATGATACGACGAATGACTCGAAGAGGACTCAAGGTTTTCAGGTGCGACCATGCCACAGGGCATGTGAGACATTTGTGCCCTGTTGAATACTGGATGGTTGGATGATGTGCGATCTCCATTCTGGTTATGGAACGCGACCGCACATCCTGCTACCCCCTATACATGACTGAGATTCGAGTGATATGCATGCAGATCAGCGGGAGGTTGATCAAGTATGAGCAGCATTTGTGTTCTCTCACACGAGGTCCGTCCATTGCACAGTCTTAGAGTGCGTTCAAGGAGCTCTTGAACGCAGCGAACGGATGGGAAGGCAGGCCCACTCAGGTGAGTTTTTGCTTATACATCGGCGATGATCAATCACCCATACGACCGTGGTAGCTGGGAATAGGGAAAAAAGCTGGTGATGCGACGTTGTTGTCTATGACGCAAAACGTCCCTGCGCCGTTGGGTATCAAGATCAAAAAGTGGACGTTTATCGTCTCAGACCTATCTCTTACTCGCCACACCTCGGTAGCCGACTTTCTTCCTGGACTCTTCCGTCGGCTTACTATGTGTCAGACCGCCGCCAATGAATCCCTCCGATAATTCTGGACATCAATTTATCCGCCCCCTTCTGACCTCCCTATGCCAGGTTCCACTGCCGCGCAACGATCGGCAAAAGCGGGCAAGATAGCAGGGTACCTTGGCAAGACACATGAAAATGTCGACGCGCCCGTCAGAGTAGCCATGTTGGAGGGGGTGGAGGCCAATAGGGTCGTTGTCGTGAGTGATGTTTTTCCCCTTGAGCCTGGCCATTCTCTCCACTCTGTGGCGATGTATCCTTTTTCGGTCACTTCTTGTTTCTTGTTATGTCGTGCAATTTTTAATTTACAACATGATGCAGGCTATGAAACCATCGATGGACGCAGTGGAGCATGCGCTGGCGTTTCACCGCGCAAGAAGTGTGGCTGCAGGTGGCGGGGTTTCTCTGGAGAAATTCGGTGGTACGAAGCTCGCATTAACGGGACTCATAATACATGAATGCTAGGGTTGTATATGGCTGACATTCCACTTTTTCCGCTACTTTACATACAAGATGTCTCGACGATTCTTCTTAGGGGCACGAATCAGCTATGATGAACTAATGGTACAGATTCTTCTGTTGAAAAGAATGTTTGAATGAACATGTTCAGTGTTTTCTGAACAATCCACGGAACTTCTGTGTAAGAGTTGTCTTGCCTTGCACAGGCTGAGTGCTTGTATTGACTGTTGATGAAGGATCAATATCACTTGCTTTTCTTTGCTAGCAATGTGTCTGGACACTTACTAGATGCTGTGGACTGAGCCTGTGTGGATGTAGACTGAACACTATTGGGTTGAGGCTTTGGG
>JBBPLB010000235.1:0-15122 GCA_038089595.1 Bothia castanella
GACATCATGAGCATATGCAATCAGGTCCTTTTGAGTAGATTCTGGTACCTATAGGCATCCTTTGAAATAGAGACAGCCCTCAAGGTATGCCCAGTCTTCTTTGCAGGCTCTGGGGAAAAGGGAGGAGTCAGAAGCAAGGGCATCTAGTGCCTTCTCTACAAGGGGGTCATTGGGGGTTGATGATGCAATCTTGTCTGCCAATGTAGCATCGATTAGATTGATGAAAAGTTGGTCGGGCAGGAGAGTCGAGATATTGTCATTATTGGTGTTGACGTCTGGGATTCGACTTAGAGCATCAGCTGATCCCATTTGGGACCAGGTAGATGTTTGAATTGCAAGTCGAAGTCCTGCAGAAAGAGAAGCCATCTGGCCTGACGTCTAGACAATTTCCTGGGTTCTCAGAAATAAGTCAGGTTCTTGTGATCTGTGAGTATTGTTACTGGATGTCCTGTTCCCGAGAGGTATTGCCACCAGGCATGTAATGCTTGGATGACAGCAAGGAGTTCTCTATCATAGATGTCATAGTTTCGTTCAGCAGCTCCAAAGGTCTGAGAGAGATATGCATAGGAGTGAAGGGCTCCTATGGCATCTTTTTGCATTAGGACTCCTCCTGAGGTGAGAAGAGAGGCATCAGTCATTACAAAGAATGGGGTAGAGGTGTCTGGCATCTGTAGTATTGATGCGGAGAGGAAGGAGTTTTGAAGAGCTTTGAAGGAATTCTGGTGAGATGATGACCAGTTCCATATTGAGGTTTTCTTCGTAAGATCTAGCAGGGGTCAAGCAATATTGGAGAAGGAGGGGATGAATCTTCAGTAGAAGGTACAAAATCCTAGAAATAAGCGAACACTCTTGACCGAAGAGGGGGGTTTCCATTTGACAATTGCTTTCAGTTTGACAGGGTCCATAGCAATTTTGCCAGGTTTGATGATCATTCCTAAGTATTCTACTTCAGACACGTTAAATAGGCATTTAGAGAGTTTAAGGCATAGTTTTTCTTCTCTAAACTGTTGGAGTACCCTTTTGGTGCATTTCTGGTGCTCTTCATAGGCTTCTGAGTAAATCAGGACATCATCCATGTAGATGACAAGCCATCCTTCAGCAATGAGATCTTTGAAGGCATCGTTCATGTATGCCTGGAATGTGGAGGGGGAGTTACACTGTTCAAAGAACATGACAGTCGGTTCATATAATCCGAAAGGGGTGATAAAAGCAGTCTTCCACTGGTCTTCTGGTTTGATATGGATGTTATTATATCCCCATTGAACATCAAACTTGATGAAGTATTTGGCTTTCTTCAGTTTGTTGATGAGGTCAGAGATCAGGGGAAGGGAATAGGCGTTTTGACTGTTGCTTCATTGATGTATAGATAGTCTTGACATGGGTGAAGAGATCCATCCTTTTTAGGTATGAAGAAGAAAGGGGCTGCTTGGGGCGACTTGGATGGAACTATTTTGCCTGTGCAAAGATGTTCATCAATGAAGGTTCTACAGGCTTCTGTCTCTTTCAGATTTAGAGGGTAGGTTTTTCCAACTTTTGGAACAAAATCTGCTTTTAACTCAATGGTGTGATCAAAGGTTCTATGTGGTGGGAGCTCATTAGGTTCTTCTTCAGAAAAGACATTGGAAAAGTCAGAAAATTCTTTTGAGAGTTCGATCTTTCCTTTTTCTGATTTCTGGGCTGCTTCAGTTGAGATGGTGATTTTCTTTATAGCTAGGGATTGAAGATATCCAGTAAAGTTTTGTTTGGTCCAGAGATCTGGGTCGAGGTTAAAAGACCTCAATAGGTATCTTTGAGGGCTTTGATCTGGGGTGAGAGAAGGAGTTCTCGATAGAGATATCTGACCAGTTGTCCAGTCTATAGAAGGATTGGCTGTTCTAAGCCAGGGGAGACCAAGGATAAGATCTTCTTTTCCTAGAGAGATAACATATGCTTTGAGTTTCTCGGTTTGTCCCTTCATGATAATGGTGATTGGAACGAAAGAAGATATTTTTCCTGCTTGGTTACTGGTTCCGTCAGCATTTTGTGCACTTATAGGCCTTTCCAGTGGTTTGGTGGAGATTTGATGATTTTTCACAAGAGTTTGGTTGATAAAGCACCTAGTTGCTCCACTATCAATCAGGGCTTTCATTTCAATGATTTTTGCTTGGGTAGTGATGAGGACAGGGATGCAAATAGATTGTGCACAAGAGTTTATCATAAATACAGGAGCAAGAAATTGGGAAGATGGTGTTGAGTCTTCTTCCCTATTTAAAAATCCTCAATGGAGACAACTGCCATAGTCTGGTCCTCCTCCTCTTCTTCTTCTTCTGTAAAGCATATTTGGAGAACCTTGAGGATATCTTCTTTCAGAACGTTTCACTAGGTGAGGACATTTAAGTACTCTTCCATTGAGTCTTCTGGTTCAACTGGTTTCGATTTGGTGGGGATAACCCTGACTCTTTGTGAGTTTCTGGGGGGTCTAGGTGGTGGAGAGGAGGTCGATTCTTCCTTTTTGTGGTCTCTGGCCATATGCTCTAGTTTGCCACATACAAAACATTTTCCCTTTTTCATGTATTCAGCTCTATCTATGGGAGAGAGATGAATGTGATCCACATCCATGGCATTGGGGTCTTGGGTGGATTTGGAATGGGAGGAGTGATTGAGGAAATACTTTTTCCCTTGGAAGAGAGCGTCAACTTGTTTGATGTGGTTATGGAAGAGGTTGAACTTCTCAATCCATTCTTTCAGGGTGGTGGGTTCCTTTTTGCAAGATAGGACTTTGACTATGATACATCTATCCATTCCGTTGATAAGCCATTCGATGAGGGCTCTATCATCCTTGATCTGGGAGTGAGTAGTGAGGAGTTGGAATTGAGAGATGAATTTTTCAAATCTGTTGTTGTGCTGGGTTCTCCTTTATTTCAAGATGGAGAGGTCAGCTCATCCTTTTGCGCTGGGATCATAAGGGGTAAATGCATCTTGAAAAGCTTTTTTGAACTTTTCCCAGGTAAGTTCTTTGTTTGCTTCCTCTTTGCCTAAATGACTCATCTCCACAATTTTAAGGTGCCATCCTTCGGAGAAGTCTTTTCCTTGCCCTTTGCTCATTTTGTTTAGGACTGTGAGGATCTGTGTAGATTCAGAATAGAGCTTTCCATTCATAAGAAAGTATGCTCCCATGGAAAGAATCCATCTGGAGGCGTCCTCAGGGTTTCCAGAGAAGTCTTCAGGGAGACCCACCCTGAGTTCCACAAGTTTTTCAGACATGTCTTCTTTTTCTGATTCGGATTCCTCTTCTGAGTCTGTTGGGAAGAGAGGGCTATGGGGACAATGAGGGGGTACAGGTGGTTCTGGTTCTGGTTCAGGAGGATCGATGGGCATGGGTTCTATTGTTGTTTCGAGCAATGACTCAGCTACAGGAACTAGTTCATAACCAGTGATTTGGTTCTGGAGACCCTAGATAGCTTTTCTGGTGAATCCTTCTGGGGGTGGTTCTTCTCCGTAATGGGGTTCTTCTTCCTCTTCTTCTGAGGAGACTGATGGTACTCTTAATGGGCGATACCAGAGGGTTAATGCCGGGTTGGTAGAGAAGGAGGATCCTGCAATCCTTTTGGGATTCCTTCTTTCTGAAATGATGGGCGACTTTACTTCATGATGGAAGAAGTGATAAGTAAGCTAGTTCTTTTGTTATGCTAAAGCATAGACTCTAGCTATAGCGACCACTTAACAGTAGGTCGACTGACTGAGTACGTTGGGTTGACTGCTCCTAAGAAGTCACAATGCTGGGGCACTATTCCCAGTTGTCTGAGACAGTGACAAAGGAGGGAGACTTAATGGGACAGGGTTCCCACTTAAGGATTGAGGTGAGACTAGAATCTAGCTGGTATTGTGTAGAACTAGCTTGGAGTTTACATGAAGAAAGTCAGTCTACTTATAGTCCATGAAGGTGGCTATGTGGGAGTGGAAACTACGAGTATCATCAAGGAATAGGGATGATATGAGGAGATAAGATCTGAGAAGAAGGTGGCAATGGTGAGAGAAAAGTATAAGATGGAAGATAAGGAATACTACCACTGGGAAAATAAGGTAAGGCTATGGAAAGGTATAGATTAGGTAGCGAGGGGTCCGAGGAGTTGGTCAAAGTTTGAAATAACACACGCTATTGTAAGTGTGCGCCCATGGAAATAGTTCAGTCTGTTTATAGTAATGAAGAAAAGAGGGGCTAGAAGAAAGAAAGAAAAAGATCATAACACTATGATGAACTCCACTGCAGACACCTGGCTTGTAAGCTTGGAGCCCTTCTTTCCTGGATTGGAAACAGACAACTCCAGTAACATCTTTATCATGAGATGGCAACTCTTCAACTTTCCACTGCTAGTTTTGCTACTACAAAGGAATAAATGTTTGTAACCTGAGTTTGAGCTAGAAAATGAGACTATACCTGATAATGAGGGACTGGTCATCAGTAAATCAACTCCTTCCTAGACACCACTAGACAGTAATAGCCAACCTGATATACCATACAGAGGCCTACAGCAATGTTCTCAATTGTCTAGATCTAGACAAAACCCTATAGTCTGTCTCTATGCTAGTTCAGGATTGATACAATAGAAACTAGCTACAGAGTCACATGAAGAACAGACCTGTACAGACTAGGCTAGACTAGACAATGTTCATTAGGACTGAATTGTTCATTAGGGCTAGATCAACTGATATCACAGAAAGAATAGCATTGTAACATAGAATATCTAACAAAGCATAAGATAGATGATTGTATCATAAAGTTAGTTGAGGTTGACATCAAAACCACATCCTCTGATAACCAGTTCCTGATTAATGCCATTACTGATCATCATGTCATCAGAAAATATTCAAAGCAACGAGTCCAACCTCACCTTCTAAGTTGAGCCCATTGCTGATATAGTGCCATTGTCTTGTCATGGTGAATCTCACTAGTAACACACTTGCTCATCAATCCCAGAATTTCGATATATACTGGCAAGTAGGTGTTGACCTGAAAATTGACCTCACCTTGGCCAGAGACAATCTTGTCCAGGACCACTTTCAGTTGCAAGTTGAATCAGCAATAATAAATGAGAAAGGAGAAAGGAGAACAAATGGCTGTTGCAGCAAGGGCCACTGAGACTCTTGGAACTTCTCCAGCAAACACTTCAGGAAATAATCTACTGACTGCAACAGAGCTGGTGTAAAAGAAGTTAGTAATCAGTCTGGTGAGTACATGATGTGCAAGGTTGTTGGTGTGCCCCTAGTAACAGTGTCAGTTGTTATGAGCTTGAGTGGTACATCTTACCTCTGCATTGACTCCATCCTTCAAGAACAGGTCACCATTGCCCAGAAGGTTTTTTGCAATGTCAATGTTTTGTTTGCAGTGATTTTCAATGTCCCACTGGTATTGCTGCATGACGAATGTGCAGGCCTTTTTTTCTCAATGTGGAATGCCAGTTACCAAGATTCTCCCATAGCTGACAGGTAGTTAGAACTGAGTACACATCATATAGACATATATGGGAGATGCACAAGTCTTGAAAGATGCAAGGCATTCTGTGACCACCAGCCTGAAAAAGTCTATCAGCTGAGTGAAAATAGAGAAGAATATAAGCACCTACCATTTGAAATGATCTGGCCACATGATTGACACTCAGTGATTGCCTCATCAATGTACTCAACAGCTTTTGAGTTGAATCTAGTACGAGCAGGGAATGGGTTAATTGAGGCTGCATCACGATGTGAAAATTGCTTCATACATTCAATGATATCACAAGATGTTGGGTCATAATGTTGAAGTTGCCATGGCTTGAAGTATTCTGTGGCATGGTCAACTGGAGCATCAACAGAGGGGTGGTCTTAGCCAGTGGCTGATCCTGTGGTGGAATTAGAAGGTAAAGTCTGTTGGCCAGCACCTTGGTTTGTGGTGGGATTGGACGGTAAATCCTACTACTGCTGTCTAGCTGCAAGCAGCTGTGAATTACTAGACAAATGAGGGGCTTTGTTGTGGTGACAGTGTATAGTTACAACATTCTTGACTTGTTGTGCTGGCAAACTTGGTTGACTAGACGCTGGGTCACCAGGTGGATGGGATGCATGTTGACTTGGCTCATGACCATCTGGGTAAGAAACAGGTTCTGTTGGCCATGGTTGGCTAGACACCTGATTGCCAGGCAGACATGATGCTTGTTGACTTGGCTCATGACTAGGTGGATGAGAAACAGATTCCATTGGCTATGATTGGCTGGACACTGGGTCACTGGGTGGACAGGATGCTTGTCAACTTGGATTGTGTTGTGGGTTCATGTCATTGGGACTTTTTCCATTGTTATTGTCTATGGAGATGGTAATACAGCTTGAAGCTCTGAAAGTAACACATTATGTACCTGAGACACAGTTATACTGAAGTCCAGACAGAGTGTTGTCATAAGGTTACGATGGCAAGACTTGGTGGTTGGGGGTTGGTTCACTAGGCAGGTAGGAGGCAAATTGGCTTGGCTGGGGCTCTGAGTTCATACCATTGAGATTTGTCCCCTCATCATTGTCTATAGTGATAGTGATAAGATGATGGTGATGGTGAACATGACAGAACTTACTTGGTACATAGTCACGCTGACCACATGTATCTGCTATGTCATCACATGATCACATGCATGTTCTGTTCAATGATTGGTCTTCAAGTAGATGCAAAGAGAATTGGTTTCATTGATGGTCTCTTCTACTATTATTGTCTATGGTAACTGCAATAAGCATGCTTCACTGAATGGATGACAATATACCAGACAAGGACAATGGTCTTCAGAGGGAATCTAGAGTGAGATTAGTAAATGTATATCTGATATGCAGTAACATACCCAGCAGTGGCAATGACCTTCAGAAGTCTTTGTCATCTATAGAATATGCATGAGACATGTACCTTTGGATATCTGACAATTTACCAAGGAGAGGTGACCATCTTGAATTTGTTTCTGTTTGATGAAGGTTTGCTTCCATGATTCTATCATCCTCACTTGAAGAGACTTCATTGATCTTAAGAGATGGGGACATATTAGTAGGTGTGCCATGATATCACATGAGCAAGGCTCACCTAGCAATCTACTCAATCTTTGAGGTCAGAGACAGCTGAGAGACTATGACCTGATCTATTCATACGAAGCAGTTGATTGTAGAAGGAAGCTGTCTGTTGGAGTTTTGTAGGTGGGTGGGAATTGGCATCCAGCTTGATAGCTTCTAACTGGGAGGACTGATAGTGGTGGTTGGAAAAATCTGAGACATGAGAGGGGGGGGCTGCTCTGGAAGAGAACTTGTGTTTATGAGAAATGGTGTTGACCATTGGGCCATTGTGTGAGGATGTCCCAAGATGCTGAGGAGCTGTGTGGTGATGGCCAACAAGATATAGGTCACCCAAGGAAGAGCAGACAGAAGGAGCACAAGAGGTTGCTACAGTTGAGCTTCTGGCACCATTGGAGAATAGTGAGGCACTAAGTGAGGAAGGAGGTTTAGAACTTTTGGACGATGGCTGCAAATATGTTCCAGGGAACTGAGTATGAGTAGGAGCTCATGTGTTGGTCCTGGGTTCATTAGATAGTTTGAAACTGAATTGTTGGCCAGAAGCTGCCATCAAAAATTTGAGATGTGGAGCTGGACTTTCTTGGGGTCAGATAGTGTCCTCCCTATAAGAGCTAACTCTATGAGAGCTATGTCCACCAATGTCTTGGGAGGATGGTGCCATGGGGTTGACTTTATCTCCTTGAGTAGCCATATTGATTTTTGACAGCTGTTTAGATCGCTCTGTCTGTAGTCATTTGAGTTCCTTCATTTGAGTCAATCAACCCCTGTTACCTTTCCCAGTGTGCTCAGAGTGTTGCATGCCAGTTCTATTGGTGACAACTGCAAATCCATGGTGAGCTTAAAACAGCTGAGTGAAGACATATACCTGGGGGTACATTATCTGGAGCTGCCTGAGATTTCTTTGGTCTGTTGTCTTCAATATCATCATCCTCACTTTCATAGATGATTTTGCACTTGGCCATGGTGCAAAGACAAGGAAGACAAAGGGATCCATCCTTGTTTTCACTATTTTCTTCCATGAGTAATAGATACATGGTGGAGTACATCAAGACATTGTATTACATGAGACAAAATGGTAATGATATGAAGAGTACACATATACATAGGTACCATTTACCATAATAGTAATCATACCACTAGCAATGAAGTTTGCCATCTGAGGGTGATGAAAAATCAACTTTTGCCCAACTTCCACTATTGAGGTTATCCAAACCTGAAGTGCTTATGATGACCTGCACAAAAACACTTTGTGCACAGTCAAGCACTGTAGCAATCAAGTGTCTCCCTCTTTCAATGAATAGCTTATACTATAAGGTATCCATCTACTAAATTTTATGTAAGTACCCCTATTAGTTCCAAAGATATGAATATTTCTTTGAGTATTCATATTCACTTTATATTGTAATACTTAGTTAGTTAAGTTACACTAATCATGTAGCTGTCCCCTATTGGCTAAAGATTCACATCATGTGATTAGAGTGACAAAGAGGTTGTCACATGACCAACAAGTCACCTGAGTGTACAGTCACTCAGGTACATGCTTGGTCTAAAATATGCTAGAATATTCCTAGATCTGTTCTGATGACAAATTAGTTACCTGAATTTCAAATTGATACCTAGGAATAGGAACAGGAACAGGAACAGGCACACTGTTCCTATGCAATCACAGCCTCATAGGAACACCCCTGTACCTTGATATTAATGAATTTCAAAATGTCAAGAAGTATTAAACTTTGTTCAGACACAAAGCTCTAAAAGCAATTTCACATTCAGGAACAGACCCTGACATCAAGGGACTGCCCTGAAGGCTATGCCTGTCACATCCAGGGGAAGCTGTGCTTGTTAAATGAGCATTCATTAATTGTCTGAATCAGAAAAACTCATAATCACACATTGGGACTCATTTAGCTGATTAAGGATCAGGACAGCCTCCTGTAAAAAGGTATATAAGGAGAGCTGATTCTGCAGATAAGAGAAGGATGTTTTTAATAGAGATAAGATAAGATCTCATTGAGAATCTAATCTTCAGGCCAGTAAAGATACAATACTACTAAGTAGCAAGTAGGAAGATAAGCTCTCAATAAAGAATTGGACTATCTCCACTGTTCCTTTTAGTGTATCAGGGTCAAGATAAGATCCCAATAAGCCTGTTCGCCTAGATAAGCGCTTACATAATCGCCCTAAGTGAACACAGGGAACTAGTCTAAGTCTTGTGTACATTTAAGATACTATTAGGCAAATCAAGCACTATAGAAGAAAGCTTAAGCTTTACCAAGGATACTCACTAGGCAAAAGAGGACCTTGGACAGTAATCAATCACCTGATAGGTGGCCACTAAGAAGAAAGGCACTATAACTTAGATAAATCTAGTCTAAGAATACCTATCAGTTGAGTGTACACTTCATAGAATCTAGCACTCTACTCAATCAATAGAAAGGTTTACCACTAACCATATTGGGTGATCATTGAGTGACCCATAAGGCATACATACATACCTTAATACCCCTACCTCAAGTAGCTTGTTCTCAAGGAATAAGCTTATTAGTAATCAAGTGTAGTATTATCTTAAGGATTTTATTACTACTCATCTACAACCAATCACAAGGAGTTACCTATCTCAGATCTTACATAACTTGAGACTCTCCTTCACATAATTTCCACACAGCCACAAGTCTCATGGTTATTGAGGAATACATTTTATTAGTTAGCACCAAGTATCATAGCTATATAGATTAGACTTTTAGTACAGTTTTAGCTATCTAGTCAACCCCTTTATACCTATCAAAGCTAGAAGAAGGCCAACCCTGGTCTAGAAGATAATAATCTGTGACCAGGAAGAACACCCAGGGGTCCATTTTACTAAGTTGTAACTCATTTGATACTCACTATCAAGTGATCTGGTGAAAGTTTGTTGTCAACTACCAGTTCATAGTAAGCAATGGGCCCAGAGGAAAGGATTGAGGAATCCCTAGCTTTCTATTCATCTTTTCCTAAAGAAATGATAGCAATTGACTGATCAATAGGATCACCAACTTGAGATTGTTACTTTGTTGAAGAGCTTGTTTCTTTCTCAGATTCAAGGTAGCGTTGGAGCCACATATTGATGTAGTGTTTAATATCTGAACCAGAGGTAAACATGACAGAGAGTTATTGGACAAAATAGTGGAGGGGGGATTAGACACTTGTGGGGTTGAGTTTGAGGAATGGGTACCTTGTAGCATGGTGGAGGTGTTCTTACCCCACTCCTTTGCTTTCCAGTAGCTGTTTGGGAGTTCGGAGAGTGCCACAATAGTAGCATCAATGAAATGATCATGGGTGAACTTGTGATTCACCAGGAATTCACCTTGATTTACTTTTATGGGCAACATAAGCTTCATTCAAATTTTCTCAAGTAGCAGAATTATAGATTGGAAGTACTGGGAAATGTGTAGAAGCATGAGTGAGGTCCAGCAGAGATCAGATTGTATTAAAGTGGTTTTGAGAGTACTTGGATGTATAATGCCAAAGAAATGGTCAAAAGACTGCGCAAGTACTTTGGGTGGTTTGAGCCTACTAGATTTGTCATATAGAAGATAGATCTCTAGAAGGATATAAAAGAATGATTCCAAATTGTGGTGACATTGATGCACTACTGGCATTCCAGGTCCAATGTAGCTAAGCTCTGTGGCCATCCATGTCCACATTCTCTAGTGCACATCAATGACATTGAATATAGGCTGAAAACTGACAATGTACCATATGCTGAAATGGACTTGCATCCGTCAACAAGTCAGAATCATCTGGTAAGGGCTCATCAGCCATGAGGATGACAATGTTATGTATGTCTTTCAAGTTTGCCTGAGGTATCAGTTTTGTTTCATCATCAATACGAACTATGGGAGTGGTGCTCAGAAGAGAAGCAGGCTTGGATGTCTTAATTGGAACAGCATAGCCCTGGTTGGCAAGGAGACCACGATGGGCAATACCCTGAATTCTTGTAGAGATCACAGCTCTGTTAGACTCTGGGATCACTTGATTTATGAAATCATATTTAAAGTTGTTTTTAGTGAGAACAAAGAGGAGGTTGAAGAGGCTAATATCACAATGTAGTATACTGGCCTTATCAAGCATGTCATGATAGGCTATCAGACCTAAGTAATCAATACTGTGCTATGAAAGGTGAGTTGTGTGCACTGCATAAACAGTCAATAAGTCCAATGAGCAACTTAGGAAGTGAAACAAAGTCAAAGATTGGGTATCCCCTTGGTTTTGACACTAGACAGGACAAAACACACAAGTTGTACCAGGATGGAGAGTAACTGCTGATAAGTAGATGGAGAAAATAAGTTGAATGGTTGAGGGCATCTCAAGTGATGGGGTGTTCAGTCAGTACTTGTTGTTCATAGACTAGTGTCAGTACATGCTTCACCCCAGCCTGCTCCAGCATCCTCAAGATGTGACCTTCAGTGTATTTCCTTAGCAGATCTATCCAAGAATCCTTCACAACAACATCCTCCTCTCATTTATCAATAGTAACTTTCCCACTCTATATGGTTGTGCCATAGTTGTTCAATGCCCTAGAATAAAATAACAGGGTGTCAATGACAATGGTATGCTTGTTTCCTCAAATGACCATCTGAATCTCCTTCTGACCATCTTTAGTAGGAGACACAGTAGGATCAAAACTGAGCCCAATTCCATCTGTGAATGTGACCTCAAGAAGAATTTGCAGAAATTGTATGGGAAATTGATGGATGTTGAAGGGATGAGTGGAAATAGAACCTTTACAGTTGAATAGCATCAGAATGATCTCTATACCTAGGAGCTGAATACTAGCTGTTGTACAACACCTGTTCTAAATCTTGAGCAGAAAGAGAACTTTTCTAGCAAGTTCAACAAACAACTCTTTCTTGTTGTTGTCACTACACTTCAGCTTCACTTCCCCCAAGGAGCAAACATTAGTTCATATGTTGAACTTTGTGTTATTTGTGTCACACTGACCTGCACAAAAATCATATCATGCTGAGTCAGTAAACAACACCACATAACCACTACACTACCAATCAATAGTCCATACTATGACCTAATACTCTACCAAGTTTTGTAATATTTGACTTAGCCCTTCTGGAGATATGAATTTTTCATTGAGCATTTGTCTTGATAGAATCTTAGTACTACTACTAGTTAATTAGCGCTAATCATGTAAACTGGCCTAAGATAGGAGCTTCAGATCATGTGATCAGAATCACATGATCCTTGTTACATAATCATTGTCTTGCCTGGACTACACAGCCTCCCAGGAACAGGAACAGATCTAGATTTCATAGAACTCAATGTGATGACCATTCAAACAATTTCAAATGATTGCATTGGGAATTTGAAATATCACATCACCAGTAACTATGGAGACCAAGGCAGTGATTAATCTCTTTCATTTCCAATTCCCCATTCATTCCTATGCTATTGCTGTGTCAATGAATTTGATATTCATGAAATGAATGAAAAGCATTGTCATAACCTTGTCATAGCCTTGTCAGGGATTCCCCTGGGATTTTCCCAGATCTGGGTAACCATGTCTAAAATTATGGCACCATCTCATTTCATTTGAGAAGCATGACAACCAGATCTAGATCCAGAGATTCAGATCTCACCCAAATGAGAGTTTGGAAATGGACTAATTGGGCCAGCATAGCCACTCTGTAAATGTATATAAGGAGACTGATTTTGCAGATAAGATAAGGGCGAAGATTTAGAGATAAGATAATAAGATAAGATCCACTAAGATAGTAACACTACTAGGATACTTAAGCTTCATCTTATTCAAACAATCTTCAAGTACATTGACAAACAATTAGTAATCAGCACTAAAGCAGAAAGCTATTACTATATTAGGGTGACTTACTAGGCAGAAAAAGCCCCTGATTACATCATCATTAACTGATACAGTGTCACTAAGTAGAAAAGCACTAGTTATTGATTGAGTGTACATCTTCACAAATCAGATCTTCATTGACCCAATAAACAAGGTATCAACTAACCATCACAAGAACACATAGAGTGACCCTTAAAAGAAATATTACAGATACTTTCCTACACACATTTAGAAGGAGATTCCTACACAAAACCTAAAATACTAAGTTTTGCTTGAGGAATTTATCTTTCAACAACAACAAATACACACATCAAGCTGTATATCTAGAATCTTACATCATACTATTACCTGTTTAAGATAAATCAGGTACAGCCACAGCACTCAAGTGTCAAGCACAAACAAACAAACAAAGAAGCATTAGTGTACGAAGTCTATTGAATAGTAACACATTTATTTGAGGAATCTATTTCTCAACCATAACAGTTACACACAACAAGCTGTGTACCTAGGATATTACATCATACCATTACCTGTTTAAGATAAATCAGGTACAGCCACAGCCCCTAAGGATAAGGTAGTAATCAGTATACCAATTGGTACTAGTGTGCAACCTACTAAAAAGACCTTTGACACACTTATACTCATTAATAGTCAACCCCTTTACCCTAATCAAGCTTGGAGGAAGCCAACCCTAGTCTAGAAGATAATAATCTGTGACTAGGAAGAATGACCAGGGATCTAATTCACTAAGTATAATCTGTTATTTGTTATTCCACCATTGAACCACTGAAGGTTAGTTGTCTACCCATCAGTCAATAGTGAGATTGAGCCTGGAGGAAGGATTGAGGAATACCCCTAGCATTCCATTCATCTTTTCCTAAACAATGACAGTGCTAGGCAATCACCCACTCTTTACAAAAGAGAAGGTCAGACTTTCAAATGGCACTGTTTAAGCCATTTATAGGATTATTGGCTATCTTCCCAGTCTATTGTCTATCAGGGGATTAAGCATGAACCATACCACATAGTCTTGAGTACCCACCTTGTGCAGAGTTAGGAATCTAGAACATGTTTAATAATGTTGTTGAAGAAATATATAATCTTCTCCTCCATGCCTTCTGATTTGGATATATCAAGGAAGAATATCTAGGTATTGTTTACTTGTAGATGAAGCTCACTCATACAAGCAAGAATAGAACTGACACCTCCGATAGCAGTACTGCCAAGGAGATATAACCTTTTTTCTAGAAAGACCTTCACCAGAAACTCTATCATCTGGCTCTAGTCAAGTACCCAATGTACAGGACCCATATCTTCTGCAATCTTGAGGTCCATTGATTTGTGATATAGATCAGCCCTACAGTGAAACTGGGGTGGTGTGGTCAGCTGTTTGGGTCAGCAATGTCATACTCCAACATTGAGTATGGGGGCTATGTACTGCACACACTATCAGTGGTGTGTCATGCTTAGTAATGACATCAGAAATTTTTCTAGTGGATATATGTGGGCATAGTTACCCTTTGAAGTAGCATTGCAACTTGAGTGAATAGAAGGTGGCAGACAATGTTGGCTGGCAGCATGATGATAAGCTAATTATTAAGACACAAGCAGGCTGATGTGATCTGAATTACATCGTGGTCGATTATGAGATCAGCAATATGACTAACATTATAACTACTATGAAGTACATAGTAACATGTGGTAGAGCTCTTTTGACCAGTATTTGTTCAGCCAGAATTCAGTAGATACCTTGTAGCTATTTTGTGTGGTCAAGTGAGAATGTGCTTCCTTACCAAAATTTGGAATCAAGTACATGGTGGATCAAATGTGTGATATCAGAACTACATCCCCAATGCACCTCCCATTTGAGTTCATTACCCATCTGAGTAAATATATCCTAGTCTCTGGGTGGACATTGTCTGGATTGCCCTGTTGAGAGACAATGTTGAAACACTGGACATAAGCAGCAAAATAATCAGCATTTGTCAGATGAAAGATGAGTCTCAGCTAGACAATAATATGACCTACACCAATTTGTAAATACATGCTCTGAGATAGCTGTTTAGCTTAAGATAATAAGATAAGATCCACTAAAGTAGTAACACTACTAGGATACTTAAGCTTCATCTTATTCAAACAATCTTCAAGTACATTGACAAACAATTAGTAATCAGCACTAAAGCAGAAAGCTATTACTATATTAGGATGACTTACTAAG
>JBBPLB010000236.1:0-15120 GCA_038089595.1 Bothia castanella
TGTAGGCTGCCCAACCGAGGATGTCAATGAGAGTGAAAAGAGTCATGCTATTCACACAAGAAGTTAAGAGTGCGAGTGCAGATTCTGGTTACTTCAGCTAGAATGGATACGATGAAATGTGGACATACGCGAGAAAGTAGAGAAGGCCTTCTCTTGCGAAAAGATTCACATAACAACTGAGTTGCCACGTTTTTGTTGTTCTATACATTTGGAATGACTGCCGGACAAACCGGATAATCACCAATAGACACATCACTGCAGCGAGGAGAAGCTGGAAGCTGTCGACCACCTCGCCCCAAATAGGTGAAGCTGCTCTTAGCACGCAAAATGAAAAGTCGACCACTTAAACAGTGACCGCTGGATGATGATGCATGAGTGATAGTAGGTATCCCTGTTAGATGCGTGCGGAATGTAGGTTGTACACACCTTTTGGATAGTTCGGAGTGGAGAAGACAATGGACAAGAGTGATGACGAAATAATCTCCAGCGCACAGAGCATGAGGAGAATGCCAAGGATGATCCTCGACTGATCATACAAAGCCCAGGCACGGGGGATCATAACCACTGCAGTCACCATGGGTCGTTCACCTTGTTCGAACCGGATAATACAAACACATACAATCTGCAGCACCAACGAAGAAAAGGTTACTCCACAAAGAAAAATTGTACAGTATATTGCCTTGGAAGCAACTTGAACGGCGCGAACCTCGCCAGTATTGAATGAAGGTGCTCACAACTATTCCGGGGGTATCACTTGTATGGAATTGTCAGTGAGAAATGGGAGGTGAATACATACATCTACATGATTTGAGTACATGCATATTTCATGAATAGTGCAAAGGGAAAAAGTCACCTTTGCAGGGCCAGGTAAAAAGGAACTCCCGACTTTGATTCAGTTGGGTTAGTCGAGGAGACGTTATGTAGCAGACTCGGACATACGGAGACAACCCTCAATTCTGACAAACCGATGAAATCAGCCTTCATTGCGCATCGGAGGGGCAATAACATACATGACACAGCAAAGGCCGAAATAACGAACCTGTAACGAAAGTAAGCATGGAACGCTGTGTAGAAAATATGCTGGAATGCCCACCAGAACAAACAAGGTGGAAACCCAAGTCCAGGGTTTGTTCTACAGTCGCGTCAGAGGAGCATAATCTACCCGAAAGAGTGACCACTGACCCAAATATATTCGATCTACGAAGACCCGAGTCATCAGTTAGTTAGATCCCAAAACACAGCCAAATGAGTAGGATACCTCGTCTGAAAAGGTGAGAACTGACAGATGACGAGATCAGTCTAGCATAAAGGACTGGATACAAATATGTAATACTTACTGTAATCATATCCAACAGCAGTGAGGACCACAACTAGGGAAGATGGTGAGATGAATGGATTGCAGAAGAGCTAGCGTCAACACACATACGCGATCCGTAGTTATTATCCAGGATATTTGTTATAGCTGACTCTAGAGTAGATGACATTGCTCACTCAGAGACACTGAAAGGTACAGGGAGCGGCAGTAGACTCTGAAGCATAGGCAAAGTTAAGAAGGGCAGACTGATGGCCATCGGAGTTCGAGAACGTGGAATGCTTCCTGTGTTACCATCGGATCATGCCACAAAGTTACGTACCCTCTAACGGGGTCATACCTGACCGTGAATGAGTATTTAGTGTTATTCGGGATGGGAAATGAGTTGCCTCATGTCAAATGTGGGTTATATGACAGCGTCGGGGGTACCCAAAGTGTTTCTGCGGTTTGTTTTGTGCTGCGAGGGCCTCAAAGTTGACAGGGTGCGCGCGCTGCGTGGATGAATAATGCATGGTTGATGCCACCGCGGAGTTGGGATATTGAACGCCTGGATCATCCGATCATCATGCGAGCCATCTCAGCTGCAATCAGCAACGCTGGGATAAGTCATCGTTCCAACCTTAGGTTGGTATGGGATAATAAATGGGTCTACGTGGATGTTAGGCTAGCGCAGGTATGCAGTAAACACTAACATGCAAAAGTTTGCGAGGACCCCGACGGACTCAGCGTGATTCAAAAGCCAAGTAATGGATCGTGGTGCATTGTTTTGTTGACTAAACGTGCTGGTGGCCAACCTGAGACGCATCAAGATACCTATCAAGGCGATCAAATAGCGATGATCATCCGACGGCTGTTGTTGCATAAATGGTATGAACGCTGTGATGGTGGATCATCGATCATCGACCGTCTTGCCATTGGTAAGTGCACAGGCTGCGGTTCACTGAGGTTCCGGGAAGCGTTCACGGACATTTAGACCATGCTGAAAGCGCTGTGCGACTGAAGGTGAGGGTCAGGCTGATAAGTCAAATACTACCTGACAATCTTCCGATGCATGAATGATTGCTGATGCAGATTGCACCACGCATGTTCGCACAGGTGCAGCTACCCCGTCCATGCCACGACGGAACGCCCCTCGTCACATTATTACACCTCGGAGATAAATATGCCATCTCGGTGTTCGTCAAGGAAGCCAAAGCAAGGCTCTGCTGCACATTCGAACCCATGCTGCGCCGCTGCGCCGCTGACTCGCTCACAGCTCTCTCTGCCCCCGAACTCTTCCTGGGGATCACCGACGGCGACCTGCACAACCTTTAGATCATGAATCTGCTCGATGAGATGGGACTAAAAGCGCCGCTTCCACTGGCAATGACCATTGCATCGTCAATTGCCCGTTTGATGACGTTGTCGACGGGTGAATCTGCGGTCATTTATCCGCATGAAGGGCATAATTGAAAAATTTCAGATGCGGGTGGCCAAGAATCTGTGCGATGGATGCAACTGCAAGTGTTGCGTAGTGAATATGCGCCTGTGTTGGTCGGAGAACACCGCTGCTTGGCCGCCGTTTAATTCATGGGAGAGTGGGTGGGACACGCTGTTTTGTAATGGCTGCATGGATTGTTTTAAGAAGCGCGAAACAGCGATAAACGATGCATGGAGGAAACTTCCGGCGGTATTTGGTTTCGAATCTTGGGAAGAGGTGAAAAAGAGCGATAGCTTTCCCTCACTGAAGTCTCGTACATAGGGGCATCCTTTTGTTTTATCAGTTGTGATGGATAAGCACTCGGATGGTTGATCAGCCTGGGAGACGAGAACTTTAACATGAGATGAAATTAACGTGTTTTGGTTGATCTCATTTCGTGGCATGTATATAGACAAGCGCGATGCATGGAAATGCCATAAGGGAGTTGAATACATGCGTGCAAAAGAACTTACCCGCCGAGGCTCCCTTTATTCTGCATCGACAACGGCTGTTTGGAGACCCTGATGAACGACGCTCAGCAAAACAAATTACATGGAAAGGGGAGAAGCATGCCTTGAAGGAGGTGACGAGAACGTGACTCGCGTATGTATAGAGCTTCTCTTTTGCGTTCTCCTCGTCGTTACGTTTGCCTGAGACATGCATGAGGCCCACTGACCGACAGGGGAATCCCACAGCGAATACTCACGCCGAGCCTTACGCATATCCGGTGTGGAACGGATTTGATTCCCTGTGTCCACAGAGCCTGGTTAAGCTTGGGGTCAAGCCAGACGTCCTTGGTCCCCATCGACTTTCGGGCAAACTCGACGACGGATTTCACGGCCCATGGGGCACGCTTTTTGAATGAGCGACCGTGGACGAGCTTGTGGAGATGGATCGTGTACTCGCGAGTGACAACGTCTTGGAGGGCAGACAAGATCATCGTATGGACAAACTTTGCTGCTTTTTGTTCTAGCCTGCGGAGACTGGTCAGAACGCGCAGAAAGACGTTGGCGAGATACGCACCTTTAGGCCTATCCAGGATGTCTACTCCTTCAAGGAACATAAACACGACAGCGCATTCACCAGCCCTTTGACAGTCATGCAAAAGGATCCAGAGACTGCTCACCTCGATCCCCAGGAGAGACTCGATCACGTTGGCGAGTTGTTCAAGGCAGCCATGGAACGTTTCTATGTGTGCAGGCAGCAGCTACCATCTTTTAATCCGGAGATGGACCAATATCTCGCCAGGTATGCTGATGCGTTGCTCAATGTGTGCATTGGGAATGTGGAATGGAGTCATATGACCCGTTGCTACAATGTCTTCATGAACGAGGAAGACAGGAAGAACAGTGTCATGAAGTTGGCACTGTAATTACTTCCCTGCCAACTGGTCACAATTTTTTCTCGGTCTTCTCTGTCACACTGATTGTTTTCTTGGGGACAAAATTCCAGTCTCCGCTATACCCCAATATCATACCGTACATCTTCCCAAGTTCTCCCCTCACTTGAGCCCCTATGCTGTGTCTGTACGGGATTTTCGTAGTCTGACCATTCCAAATTGCTCATGCACAAGTGTACAACCGGGATGAAGTACAGACTCGACCATGCTTAAGGATTGAGTATTGAATGGAAAATAGAGTTACCTGCGCCCCCATAACTCACCTAAGCCTCATCATGCCCATGCCACATGCCGCCGCTCAGACAAGGACAGGAATAGAAGTACGTCGCGCCAACCCATGGAAGGAAGATGGAAACGTCATCCTCAGCAACCACTCCGAGGTGTTTCGGGACATGTTTGGATGCGCTCGGTTCAACGAACTGGAGCTGATCGAATCGTGTCCCGTCGTACCATCCCGACGACACGGTCACGGACGTTCAGATTGTGCTGCATGTAGTGTATGACAGAAGGTGAGTGTCAAGCGGATGAGTCAAACATCTGACGACTGTCCCCGGGCATGGACACAGCTACCCCAAGCCATACTACGAGGGAATGCCCTTCTCCATTATTGCCGCATTCTTACGCCTTGGTGATGAATACACCATTTCGGTGCTCGTCAAAGGAGCCAAAGTAAGGCTCTCCTGCGCGTTCGAACCCACGCTGAGCGCCGCCAACTCGCTCACGCCCCCTTCTACTTCTAAATTCTTCCTGGGCATCACCAACGGCGGCCCGCACAACTTTCAGATCATGAATCTGCGGTCGTTTATCCGCATGAAGGACGTGATTGGAAAATTTCGAGTGTAGCTGGCCCAGACCGTGTACCGTGCACCGGTGACAGCGTCGGCCGAATACTCTAAAGCAACTGCGTAACGAATGTCCACTGGTTTTGGTTCAAAAAAATGCCTGTCGTGCCGCCGTTTGATATGTGGAACTGTGCCTGAAAGCCTCATCATGCCTATGCCAGATGCCACTGTTCAGATCGGAGTAGTGAATCGCGCCAACCCCTGGAAAGAGGACGGAAATGTCGTTCTCGAGGTCCGTGGAAACCACTTCTGTGTCCATCGCAGCTTCCTGAACGACCACTCCGAGGTGTTCAAAAGCGAGTATTTGCCCTTTGTGAGTTGGGGAGTTGAGTGTTTGGAAAGAAGATGGGGGAGGATGGGGCCGTACGGCGGGGGAAGAGGTCGGAATAACAGTGTCTTATGAAACCGGATTCATCCTCGGCGTCCTTTTCCATAACGCAAACTGTTGGAACTCTCCATGGACGTCAGAGATGCTCCCCCTTCATAAGTGCGAGAAGGGTAACGTGTGCTCGGACGCACAGAGGATCGAGATGGCTCTTGAGCTCGTCCAAAACCTAGATGGAATGTTATACCCGGAAACACGAAAGTCAATGCGTGATGCATACCCTTTTCGCAGTGGCTGCAGTCTTGAGCATCCCACCTTCGTGGTGTAGTCGGGCCAAGAACCGTACTGCAAGGTCTCGGCAATCCGTCTGTGTACAGTTTGTTCGACAATCTGTCGTCGTAGGCCTCGTGAGCTGCATAGCGCGTTGCCGGGTTATTGGCATATTTGAAACTAGGGAGAACTGTCAGATCAACCACAAGAATAGATAGCCAAACGGAGCGCACGATCATGGAAAGATATCCTTGTCACCCTCTTTGCGTATACCCAGAGATCACGTCCTCCGGGACGCCATAAAGTTCTTCGCGTGTAAAGCCAATGTTTCCCTGCTCGAAAACGTTGGATCGATTAACAAGGACGAGTCAAGTGCAAGCGACTCGCATTCTCCTTGTTGAAGTTTTGAACTTGTTCAAGCACGCGGCCGACAACTCATCCCTGAGCTTCTTCAACTTCTCCTTGTCCTTCTTTTGCTCGAGCGCCAACCCAGCACACTTGCCACCGATGAACATCTTGTCGACGAGCCGCTTCTGCCCGGGGCTGAGCGCGCCCCAAGCGCCGGACTTGCGCAGGTTGGTAGCGACGGTCACCTTGGCCTTGTTTGTCGATATGTTTTGGTAGAATCCGAGGGGCTCGGGGGCGATGTTGAACTGTTTCACAAAGACTGAATTTGGGATCGATACGTGACGCGAGCACCGGCCGCACCGAGTCTAGTATGAATTCTTGTCTCGCTCATTATTGCTGCCGTTTATAGCAGTTGACTGGTCTCGCCCGACCCTCATTTACACCGGCACATGATGCCAACACACCACGACAGCTGGATAACTGCGCAAGACGGTGTCCACAACATCAGGGAATGTCCTGAAGGCAATAGGAATGAGAGCATCGATGAAGCGAGCGCGCTACGTCGAGATATAGTGCTCAGGAGAGCCAGAAGGCGAGCAGGAGGCGATAGGCGATGTCGGGACCGACTGGGACCGCCATAGCGTTGGTAACGATGCCAGGACTCACCTAGAACATCATGAGCATGAATAGAACGAGCACTTCGTCGAAACGAATGTGCATCGTTGAGGAAATGGGCCAGGAGGCCATATTGTCGAGCAGGTCGAGTTGGGACGCGTCGATGGCAATTCAAGCCACGAAATCGACGGCGATGGCGGTGGATATGATGGGAATGAAGGCCGGAAGGACGGCGTAACGAGCGGCGTACGCTACGACTCAAAACGAGTCGGAACGCGATCGCTAGCTGGGCAAGACAGTCAGCACTAGCGCGACACGCGCAATGTCAAGACGGACGTACCTAGGCCATCCCAACCACCCCCCCAGCATACCAATCAACCTTACAACCATCTGAACCCACCGCGTCGTCGAGGACGACTCAAATTGTGTCCTAGAAAGATCAGCAGAGCGAAAGAGAGAAGAATGACTTACCGAGTCGTACCGCCACGTCAAGGCCAAAGCGCACGTATCAGAGGCATCGGATGCGCTCAATATGGACTGCAGGCTGTGGGAGCATCCCACAGCGACGACGGGCGAGATAGACGGCCCCTGAGGTGATTGAGGTCGAGCGCACACTGAAGAGATATCGCCCACGGGTTAGCCGAGGCGCGACCTTCCTAATTTGGACACCGCTCGCGTGCCGCAATATGATGGACAGCAAACCTGACTACACTATAGTTTTCTACACATACAAACATGCCAGACAATATCAATGTCATGCTGGCCATCGATGTCACTCAGTGCATACCCAGTCGATGAGCACGCAGCCAAATTTCATAGTCGATGACACCAAGTTTACACGTCCAAGCTTTCATAATCGGTGAGCGCACTGCCAAAATCCCAAAATTCATTGTCGCAAGTAACTTTATTTTTGGGGGTGATTGGTGTCCTACAGAAGCCAACTTTGAATTCACACTCCGAACGAGCGCGGTTGTCCAGCTTTCCATAATAGACCCATCCCTCCTCTGTCTGCCCCCGGTTCGACATAAGTGCATTCCAACGCCGTCCTCTACGAACCGATCGATTATATCCTGGTTAACATCCTCCTCGCTACTGGCCTCGCCCGTGCATGCTCAAAGACCCACGTCCCCAAGGGACACCGGAAATGGTGGTCCAATCTCGGCGTTCATGACTCCTCATCATCAGGGACTGACGCCAACTCCACACACTCATCACAGACCACCTATTCCGAACAGGATGGCCTCCGCAAATGGGACACCCCTGGCGCGTCGAGACAACACGCTAAATACACTACCGCATGTCACCTTGCTCGGTCGTGCGTCGTTCGCCAGCGGTTGCGCACGAAGACGACGGCAGCGACCGGCCTTGTCATCAGACATGGCGCGGACGCAGTGGATGTACCCTTCGGTGACGATCCGGTGAGTCTTTTTGCCTTGTCTTAATGCGTTTGTGTGCTCATGCTCATGCTGGACTAGCGGCCCGCGACCGCGTATCTCCCCTTGACCGTCTCCCACCCTCTACGAGAAAGCACGCACCTGGTCCTGCAATATCACCACCTTTCCTGCCGGCGCCATCCATCTAACACCTCTTCCAGACTGGACACACCTCGTCATACCCGACCTTGCCATCTACAAATCACCTCTCCCAACCTCGTACAAGGTATACGTAGAGCACTCGTGAGCTTGAGCGATCAAGCGAAGCGTCTTGAAGCCGCGTGGGCTGCCCTGCCGAAAGTGAGGCACGTCCGCTTCTTCGCTTCACCGTCGTAGAGTCGTTCGCGGGTCACAGTCCGTGTCTCAAACGTAGCCAACCCATCCTCATCGTTCGCACCCCCTTCGTGGGCGGAATGCACCCAAGGATCAGGTGTACCTGGTCCGCACGAGCAACCGACACACGATAGCCCATCCGTTCGCCTGTACTCGAGCCAACCCGTCATCTTGTCACATGAGATACGAGAGGCAAGCAAAATATGAGGGGGTTTATAATATCACATCATTGTCGAGGGAACTGCACGATGCTTTATCTTTTGTTTCGTGCCGATGATCCACTAGGTGAGCATCGTGGATTGACATTCTGGTCCGATTATGTTGAGAGTTGACCTCCCACGTGGGTCGCATCGTTCGCATTCCCTGTCTGTCTCCAAGAGCCTACCCAGGGTTTGGGTGTGCCTCGAGTACTATCAACAAACGAGAGTGCATCCACTCACTTGTACCCGACTCAACACATCTTCTTGTCACGCGAGAAAGAAAAGTGAAGGTGTTTATATGAAGGGGACAACATCTCGATAAGTTTTTTTCTTATTTTGCCTGAGCCCGTCGAGAGCCAACTCTCACGTGCGGCCATATGTGTGTGGGCTCAAAAACATTCTTGAACGTGTCGAGACACTTCACGCACAACTGACTCTGGGATACATGACACGAGTGCTATTCGTGCAGTCTCAAGGACCACATCGAGGCCAGTTCACGAATTCATGTCACTGCACGCTGTCTCACAAATCCGCCTCCTGCGTGCCATATTCATGCAATGAAGCTTTGGGTATCAGACATACATTGGCAGACTTCTCTCATGCTATGTATTACATGGCTTCCGTAGCTGTTTGGCATCAACCTGTAAACTGTATACAAAAGGCCAACTACACTGTAGATCGCTGAGGTACATACAAGAAACGAGACAAATTTACTGTTACTCATAAATATTGGCCCGCTGAACAGCAGTGGGCACCATCCTGAAATGCAGCTGTTCCCAAGACACGATGCTCCCATTACACACCGATCTCATCCCCACCAGTTCCCTTTTCTTTCTTCCGTATCTCCCCATCTGGCTCCAGCCCGCCCTCGTTCTGAGCCCCAGCCACAAAGACGATGGCAGAGCCACCCGCAGCACACCCAACCGCTGACGTGAACCCAAAATCGGTATCTATATGCGATCCACGTCGACCTTGAAGATCGCGCGCATACAATGCTCGCACGCTGAGAATGAAACGCGGAGCAAGTGTGAAGATGGGCACATATTGCAGGATCGGTAGTAGCATTGCCCACCATCCCGTGGTGGTGGGGATGTGGACTGTCCAAGTGAGGATATCAATGAGAGTGAAAACGGACATGCTATTTACACAAGAAGTTAAGAGTGAGTGCAGATTCTGGTCACTTCAGCTAGAATGGATGCGATGAAATGTGGACATACGCGAGAAAGTAGAGAAGGCCTTCTCTTGCGAAAAGGTTCACATAACGACCGAGTTGCCACGTTTTTGTTGTTCTATACATTTGGAACGACTGCCGGACGAACTGGATAATCACCAGTAGACACATCACTGCAGCGAGGAGAAGCTGGAAGCTGTCAGTCACCTGGCTCCAAATAGGTGAAGCCATGAATGGCGTGCAAAATGAAAAGTCGAGCACTTGAACAATGACCGCTGGGTGATGATGCATGAGTGATAGTAGGTGTCCCTGTTAGATGTGTGTGGAAGATAGGTTGTACACACCTTCGAGATAGTTCGGAGTGCTGAAGACAATGCACGAGAGTGATAACAAAATAATCTCCAGCGCACAGAACATGAGGAGAATGCCAAGGATGATCCTCGACTGATCATACAAAGCCCAGACACGGAGGATCATAACCACTGCAGTCACCATGGGTCGTTCACCTCGTTTGAACCGGACAACACAAACACGTACAATCTGCAGCACCAATGAAGAAAATGTTACTCCATGAAGTAACAATGTACAGTATATTGCCTTGGAAGCAGCTTGAACAGCGCGAACCTCGTCAGTATTGAATGAAGGTGCTCACAACTATTCCGGGGGTATCACTTGTATGGGATTGTCAGTGAGAAATGGAATCCGAATACATACATCTACATGATATTTGAGTACATGCATATTTCATGAATAGTGCAAAGAGAAAAAGTCACCTTTTCGGGGCCAGGTAAAAAAGAACTCCCGACTTTGATTCAGTTGGGTCAGTCGAGGAGACGTTATGTAGCAGACTCGGACATACGGAGACTACCATCAATTCTGACAGACCGATGGACTCAGCCTTCATTGCGCATCGGAGGGGCAATAACATACATGGCATAGCAAAGGCCGAAATAACGAACCTGTAATGAAAGTAAGCATGGAACGCTGTGCAGAAAATATGCTGGAATGCCCACCAGAACAAACAAGGTGGAAACCCAAGTCCAGGGTTTGTTCTACATTCGTGTCAGAGGAGTATAACCTACCCGAAAGAGTGTCCACTGACCCAAATATATTCGATCTACAAAGACCCGAGTCATCAGTTAGATCCCGAAAGACAACCAAATGAGTAGGATACCTCGTCTGAAAAGGTGAGAACTGACAGACGACGAGATCAGTCTAGCATAAAGGACTGGATACAAATATGTAATACTTACTGTAATCATATCCAACAGCAGTGAGGACCACAACTAGGGAAGATGGTGAGACGAATGGATTGCAGAAGAGCTAGCGTCAATACACATACGCGATGTGTAGTTATTATCCAGGATACTTGTTACGGCTGACTCTAGAGTACTAGACAACATTGTCCAGCTCAGAGACACTGAAGGGCACAGGGAGCGGCAGTGGACTCTGAAGCATAGGCAAAGTTAAAACTGATGGCCATCGGAGTTCGAGAACGTGGAATGCTTCCTGTGCCACCATCAGATCATTCCACAAAGTTACATACCCTCTAACGGGGTCATACCTGACCGCAGATGAGTATTTAGTGTTACTGTACCTTTGTGTATGGAGGCAACCTTAACGTGTAACGCTGGGGTGGTTGCATTGCTAAAAATAACGTGTAATGGGGCATTGGCTGCTAATTTTTTCGGTGTAACATGGCTTGGGCTGCTTGGTCGCTACTGATAGCAATGTAACACTCGACACAAAATTGAAGCTTGTGCCACACCTGAGCTCCGTTGCTAAATCACCGGCCATAACGCCGATATGTAGCATGGCGAGGTTGCTACTGTTAGCAACGTAACACATAACGGGGGCTCTGGTTGCTAACTCGGAGTCAGGGGTAGATCATAACGCACCTCCCATGGTTGCCTCCATACACAAAGGAACAGTATTCGGGATGAGTTGCCTCATGCCAAATGCGGGTTGTCTGACAATGTCGGGGGTACCCAAAGTGTTTCTGAGGTTTGTTTTGTGCCACGACGGCCTCAAGGATGACAGGTTCCGTGCGCTGCGTTGATGGATAATTAATAATGCATGGTTGATGCCACCGCAGAGTTGAAACATTGAACGTCCTGATCCGATCATCACGTAGGCACCTGTGTGTCACCATTAACGTTACATATTACATAAGCGAGGTTCGAGTTTCACAATGAAATGAAATGCGTGGAGTGGCTCTGCACTTTCGAGCTCCGACCAGCGGGCACCGCCACCGCCCGTCCCTGTGCTCGTGCCCGTGCTTGCAAAAACAGTGGGGTTAGGGTTAGAACTGATAAGGGATAACTCAGCAATTGTACGGCTTTGATCAAAATGCCCCCTGTCTCTCCACATCAGAAACTGCTTATGTAATGCCCTCTCGGAGGCCCGAGCACTCCGTCACCTCGCCAACACCCGCGTAGTCGCGCTCGCAGGGCAGGGCAGGCACAACATCAACCTCCTCTTCCACACTCTCAAAAAGGTCACGGGTGGTCGTGCTTCGCTCGCCAGCGGTTGCGTACGAAGATGACAGCAGCGACCGGCCTCGTCGTCGGACGCGGTGCAGACGCAGTGGACATCCCCTTGGGTGACGATCTGGTGAATTTTGCTTGTCTTGTCTCGACGCGTTTGTGTGCTCACGCTCATGCTTGACTAGTGGCCCACGACCGCGCATCCCCGACCCTCGTCTCCCGCCCTCTACAAGAGAGCACGCACCTGGTCTGGTCTTGCAATATCACCACCTTTCCTGCCCGCGCAATCCATCTAACACCTCTCTCCAGATTGGACATACGTCATCGTACCCGATCTCGCCATCTACAAATCACCCCTCCCCAACCTTGTACAAGGTGTACGTAGAGCGCTCGTGAGCTTGAGCGATCAAGCGAAGCATCTTAAAGCCACGTGGGCTGCCCTGCCGAAAGCGAGGCACGTCCACCTCTTCGCTTCACCATCCTAGGGTCGTTCGCGAGTCACAGTATGTGTCTCAAATGTAGCCAACCCATTCTCATCGTTCATACCCCTTCCGCGGGCAGAACGCACCAAAGGGTCAGGCGTGCCTGGTGTGCATGAGCGACTGACACATGAAAGCCCATCCGTTCGCCTGTACTCGAGCCAACCCATCAACTTGTCGCGCGAGAAACGAGAGATAACTAAAATATGATGGGATTTATAATAAAACTGCATTGTCGAGGGAACTGCGCGAGGCTTTCTCTTTTGTTTCATGTCGATAATCCGCTAGGTGAGCATCATGAATCGAAATTCTGGCCTAATTATGTCGAGAGTTGACCCCCCACGTGGGTCCCATCGTTCGCATTCCCTGCCTGTCTCCAAGAGCATATGCAGAGTTCGGGTGTTCCTCGAGTACTATCGACAAACGATAGTGCATCTACTCGCTTGTACCCGACTCAACACATCTTCTCGTCACGCGAGAAAGAGAAGTAAAGGTGTTTACATGAAGGGGACAACGTCTCAATGAGTACTGTTATTATTTGGCCCGAGCCCGTCAAGAGCCAACTCTCACGCGCACCTGCGGCTACATGTGTACTGTGGACCCAAAAAGACTGGCAAACATTCTTGAACGTGTCGAGACACTTCACGCACGACCGACTCTGGGATACATGACGTGAGTGCCATTCGCACAGTCTTAAGAACCACGTCAAGGCCAGTTCATGAATTCATGTCACTGCATGCTGCCTCACAAATTTGCCTCCCGCTCGCCATCACAATCATCCATGAAGTACCAGTGACATGTTTTATGCGATGAAATTTCGGGTATCAGATACCCTACATTGGCGGACTTCTCTCGTGCTACCTATTACATGGCTTCTGTAGCTGTTTGGCATCAAACTGTAACCTGTATACAAAAAGTCGACTACACTGTAGATCGTTGAGGTACATACAAGAAACGAGGCAAAATTGCTGTTACATAAATATTGGCCCGCTGAACAACAGTGGGCGCCATCCTGAAATGCAGCTATTCCCAAGACACGATGCTCCCATCACACACCAATCTCATCCCCACCAGTTCCCCTTTCTTCCATCCGTATCTCCCCATCTTGCTCTAGCCCATCCTCGTTCTGGGCCCCAGCCGCAAAGACGATGGCAGAGCCACCCGCAGCACGCCCAACCGCTGACATGAACCCAAAATCAGAATCTATATGCGATCCATGCCGACCTCGAAGATCGCACGCATACATTGCTCGCACGCTGAGAATGAAACGCGGAGTGAGTGTGAAGATGGGCACATATTGCAGGATCGGTAGCAGCACTATACACCATCCCGCAGCAAGGATGTAGGTTGTCCGAGAGAGGATTGTTGATGAGAGTGAAAACAGTCATGCTGTTCACACAAGAAAGTTAAGAATGCGAGTGCAGATTCTGGTTACTTCAGCTAGAATGGATGCGATGAAATGTGGACATACGCGAGAAAGTAGAGAATGCCTTCTCTTGTGAAAAGGTTCACGTAACGACCAAGTTGCCACGTTTTTGCTGTTATATACATTTGGAATGACTGCCGGACGAACTGGATAATCATCAATAGACACATCACTGCAGCGAGGAGAAGCTGAAAGCTGTTAGCCATCTCGCCCCAAATAGGTGAAGTTGTTATTGGCACACAAAATGAAAAGTCGAGCACTTGAACAGTGACCACTGGATGATGATGCATGAGTGATAGTAGGTATCCCTGTTGGATGTGCGTGGAATGTAGGTTGTACACACCTTCGGGATAGTTCGCAGTGCTGACAATGGACGAGAGTGATAACGAAATAATCTCCAGCGCACAGAGTGTGAGGAGAATGCCAAGGATTATCCTCAACCGATGATACAAAGCCCAGACACGGAGGATCATAACCACTACAGTCACCATGGGTCGTTGACCTCATTCGAACCGGACAACACAGATACATACAATCTGCAGCACCAACGAAGAAAATGTTACTCCATGAAGTAAAAATGTACAGTATACTGCCTTGGAAGCAACTTGAACAGCGCAAACCTCGTCAGTATTGAATGAAGGTGCTCACAACTATTCCGACAGTATCACTTGTATGGGATTGTCAGTGAGAAATGGGAGGTGAATACATACATCTACATGATTTGAGTACATGCATATTTCATGAATAGTGCAAAGGGAAAAAGTCACCTTTTCAGGGCCAGGTAAAAAGGAACTCCCGACTTTGATTCAGTTTGGTCAGTCGAGGAGACGTTATGTAGCAGACTCGGACATACGGAGACAACCCTCAATTCTGACAAACCGATGGAATCAGCCTCCATTGCACGTCGGAGGGGCGATAACATACATGACACAGCAAAGGCCGAAATAACGAACCTGTAATGAAAGTAAGCATGGAACGCTGTGTAGAAAATATGCTGGAATGCCCACCAGAACAAACAAGGT
>JBBPLB010000240.1:0-15019 GCA_038089595.1 Bothia castanella
GGAATGGTCCTACGCACTGACAATGTGGTTTGCAGACGGTCTCATGGTGAGTTTACATCCCGATTTTACCGTCGTATCTGATCAGGAGTAGTTATGGCGACTTTTCGTTTTTTACTCTGGGACTCACACCCTTTCTCGCTACCTTATTCTTTCTTTTGCGTCCCTGATGTATATTGGCATGATTGGTCAGTCTGCTTTTCAGATCTTTGCACCCACAGTTGCTGATTCTTCCGATTTCAAGGTGTCAGTTGTTTTTCACTGGCATTGACTGCCACGAATCAAACGATATATTCGAAACTTGCCATGAAGGCCATCATTCCAGCCTTTGTCTTATCTATGGCCCTGAGTGTCTATGTGACCACGTTCATCTCGATCCGACTGCTCTTCTTCAAGTGGTGGATGAAGAGAAACCTCGGTAACTCGCCACCGCAGCTCTTGTGCTACAACTTACCGACTTGTGCGCAGGACACGAGGTCCAGGCGTCTCCATACACGAGCATCGTCGCGATGCTCATAGAGTCGTCAGCCCTGTATGCAACCTGGTCACTCGTATTCATCGTCGTATATGTGATCGGTAGTCCCGGGGAATACGTCATGAGCATGACGCTGAGCAGTGTTCAGGCATATTGCTTTTCCTTTTCCTGGATACAACGAGTCTGACGCATTCGCAGGTGATCGCCCCTCTCTTGATCGTCTACCGGGTATCAAAGGGGTTAGGTTGGAAACAGACCACGTCTGAAAAGCTGGCTTCAACAGTGACTCGGGTGACGTTCGCTGAAGTTTCGGGTGGCTCTGAGACGGCGCTTGGGATGCAGGACACACAGGACAAACCAGAAAAAACAGTCTCCGATATGGAGTTTGTCTCGTCAATGGAGCATGCGGTTGGACCACAAAGTGTGTAAATCCAGATAGGCGACAACATTGCGGATATGTGCAGATAGCATAGGTCTACATATGCATGTATTCTCTGAAAACGGGCGGTATCGCCTAGAAAGATCGTCTACTATCTGTCTATGCAATGCAAAACATCACAAGCCCTCCTCAGTCCATCTTGCGCGCCAACACCATCGCCGCCGGCCATCAGTAAATCAGTGATTTAGGCACAGTTGTTTCCGGCATCACGGGGTCATCACAGCATTCGACCGCACGGCTACAGTGGTACAAGGTTTCCATTACTCGAGCTTACAGCATACAGTGTGACATCACCTAATCACGACACACACACATATAGCACATCAATGCAGCACATCACAACTCAGCCCAGGGGACACATAGTGATTACAAATGCAATAGGAGGCAGTTTAAATTCAAACCAAGAACAATTAAATCACAATCACTTGTTGAAAAGTCAGATGCTAGCCATGCAACTTGCTGGTCAGATGTGACAAGATAGCAGGTGTTATTTGTGATAACAGATGAAGTGTATTGTATGAGGTAGCTATGAAATGCTGTATGGTACTGTATAGTATTAGTAAGTGAGTACTGGAGCAAATGATCCATATTCCAACACACTCCCTGGATTGTAAGTGAGTCTGAATGAATAAAAGGAATGAAAAAAAGATAAATGCATCCCCTGCAAGTCCAAGAACTACCAAATTGCATTAGGTTTCTCATCAGCAAGATTAGCATGATTCTTCTCTGGAAAATCCTTTGCATAGTGGTCCCTTTTGCTGCACTTGAAACAAGTGACATTGACCTTGCCAGCATGGACAGCATACTATAAGCAGAGTTGATGTTGGCCTCACCCTTGATAAGTGAGGCTTTGTAGCCCTCCAATAGCTGTCAGCTGGCACAACATTCCTCCTCATTGAGTAGACAGGAGATAGTGAGCTTGAGGGTAAGCTCCTTAGGCTTGACAGCATCAAGAGTTATGACAATGGTGTTATATTTAGATGGGAGACCAGAGATGTCAATGATGAGGAGGTTGAGAAGGGTGATCCTGATGTCCTTCATGAGATGTGTCTGTGCCTTAATATCATCAATCCATGATGTAATGCTCTGGTTAGGGCTTTTCTCCATATGAGACAATTTTTGTATGGTGGCAAGCTGCATCAACAAGTCATGGACATGATAGATTATTAGATATCAGGATGGCAAAATGCAAAGAAGTGCAATGAGGGCAGCAACTCCCAATGGGCACAGACAATATGAGCTTGAGTAGGAGATAATTTACTTGAATGTTGGAGTCAAGGTAATAAGACTTTGAGAATGCTTGAAGTAAAGTAAGATAGTTACTGGAGCTAAGACTCAATAGATAACAGAGAGGCAAGTCAGAGGTATGAATTGCTTGGAGAGAGAATGTCAATAGAGGTCTCTCTTATATACATGTCAGAATAAGGTTCTATAGGAGCTCAAACTCTATCAAGAGATAAGAGTGACTATTGCTATTGGAAGATAACAATATACAGTAGGATCAATTTGTATCTAGGGTCAAATTGGAAGAAAGATAGGAATAGAATAGAATAGAAGATAATCATAGTTATCTATGACATCATGAGTCTAGAATGTGATATCATGTAGAATATTCTAGAGAATGATCTCAAATGGAATGTTTTGAACATTTATGTCATACAAAGCTATCTGGAATAGATCTAGACTCTGGATAAAAATATAAAGTCTAGACCATTTACCAATGACAGAATAGCAAAAGTGTAATACATCAATACTTCCCCTTGATATTCAAGTCAGATATGGGACAAAAATAAGACATTTCCTATTCTTCTCAAATTGTTGAAATGTCAGATTCTTTATAAAGATATTTGTCAATTGATCATTGGTAAAACATACCAAAGACAAATCTTTTCATCTATAACACATTCACAGATATAATGATCCGGAATTTGTATATGCTTGATATGACCTTCAACAACAGGATTAGAAGACAGAAAGATGATTATCACAAAGCATATCTATGGTTGGAATCAAGAAATCTATTTCTGAGAAAAGATTTTGAATCTAGGAAATCTGCTTGCAGGTTTCAGTGATATCAATATATTCTGATTCTGTAGAGGAGAGAGCTATCTTGCATTGTTGTCTAAATAACCGGGAGATAATTTCATCAGTAAGGAAAATCACATACATAGTTAGTAGTGGAATGTGAAGTAGATATGTTACTAGCTCAATTAGTGTCACTATAAGTCTGAAAACAGAGTTTCCAGTGCCATTATAACATAAGCAGAGATCCTGAGTCAAAGCTAGATAGCATGTAATATACAATGCTCCCTACAAATGTTCTTCTGAGGGATTGGAAGAAAACTGTGATATCTTGATTATTGACCAGACTATATCTGGGTGAGTTTCAAGTATGATAATTTGATAAATAACAGTGATCCAATGACCAACTGATATTTTGAATACAAGACAGTAACAAGTTCATCTTTATTGGGGAGAGGTAAATATCCTAAAGGAGTGTGTACTGATTTAGTATCTTCCAATTAGAAGTGCTTAATGATCTTGTTTGTATAGTGAGTTTGGTCAAGCTACAAGAGACATTTCTTTTGGTCTCAAGTGATACACATACCCAGGTATTCCTTTTCTTTCTCTAGATCTCTTGATTCCCATGTCTTCATAGATTCTTTCTTCTTCTGAAGTAAATAATACTTATCAGAACCAATGAAAAGAGTGTTATCAACATAAGTGATAAGAAGAATGAAAACATCACCATGTCTATGAATATAAACACTAGCATCTGATGTACATTGTTTGAATCCTATTTTCTCCAGAGATTGATGGAGAGCTTGGTTTCATTGTAAAGTAGCTTGTTTAAGATCATAGATGGCCATCTTCAAAAAACAAACCTTGGTCTCCTGATCTTTCACAATGAAACATTCAGGTTGATATATATTTATTTCTTTGTCTAAATCTCTGAAGAGAAAAGCAGTCTTGATATCTAGTGCCTTGATTTCCCAGTCTTCAAGGGCAACTAGAATGAAGAGAAGTCATAGTTTCAAAATGGGTGATGTCATTTCTCTAGAAAATAATGATTAGAAAGATAGGGATTTCTCAATCCTTTTCTGCAGGCCAATTGCTTACTATGAACTAGTAGTTGACAACAAACTTTCACCAGATCACTTAATAGCATGTATCAAATGAGTTACAACTTAGTAAAACAGATCTCTAGTTGTTCTTCCTAGTCACAGATTATTATCTTCTAGACTGGGTTTGGCCTTCTCCTAGCTTTGATAGGTTTAAAGGGGTTGACTAGGCAGCTAAAAGTGTACCAAAAGCCTAATCTGTATAGCTATGATACATGGTGCTAACTAATAAAATGTATTCCTCAACAACTATTGATCTGCACAAAAAATCATATCATGCTGAGTCAGTAAACAACACCACACAACCACTACACTACCAATAAATAGTCCATACTATGATCTAATACTATACCAAGTTTCATAATATTTGACCAAGCCATTCTAGAGATATGAAATTTTCATTGAGTATTCATTTTACAGCAGTTTGTAAAACAATGTAGAAAACAATTCTGAAAATCCAACTCATTGGAAACTACTGGGACAGGACCTCAAATTCATCTCAGCTACAACTGCCTGTCATGCTGCCTGCCTCCACCCATTGTCAATACCAATCCACATTAATGTGTCTAATGACACAAAATCTCACATCCCCACCCCTTTTCAAGACAGCTACACCATTAAAGAGGTCTATGGCCTTCTGATTGGTATCAAGAAGATGCTTATGGCTTTTATACAAGACTCTTAACTTCTATCAAAAACTTGATCTTGTCTACAACCCTCACACATATTCCAACTTTGTCAGCACTGTCACATTCTCAGTACTGGAGACATATCATTCATTCAAAATGTAATTTGACACTGTAACACCATCTATAGAATGTTGATGTAGTTACTGTCACTGATGGAAAAATGCAATTCTTTAACTTTCTGAAACTTCTCTTCCTCTGAGACAGGCACTTTACCTCTAGATGCCTTCCCCTTGACAAGGGAATAGACTGTCAGCAAGATAGCAAACATGGAAAGTGTCTCTGAATTGCAAACTGGTGATAATGGCATGGTGAATGTGAGACAGTAATCACAGGTCACACTGGCAGTCACACACAAAACAGGCTACAATACCTTCAGGGTCCCACCCTGGCAGTTTCCAATGAGTTGATTTTTCAGATTCATTTTCCACATTGTTTTGCAAAGTGCTGTAATAGAATCTTAGTAGCCAGTTAATTAGTGCTAATCATGTAAACTGGCCTAAGACAGGAGATCCAGATCATGTGATTCTCATCACATGATCCTTGTTATATAATCATTGTGTTGCCTGGTTGCACAGCCTTCCAGGAACAACAACAGATCTAGATTTTATAGAACTCAATGTGATGACCATTCAATCAATCTCAAATGATTACATTGGGAATTTGAAATACCACATCACCAGTAACTATGGAGATCAAGGCAGTGATTAATCTCCTTCATTTCCAATTCCCCATTCATTCCTGTGCCAATGCTATGTCAATGAATTTGATATTCAATGATTATAAATGAAAGCATTGTCATAACCTTGTCATAACCTATCATAGACTTGTCAGGGATTCCCCCAGGATTATCCCAGATCTGGGTAACCATATCTAAGATTAAGGCACCATCTCATTTCATTAGAGAAGCATGACAACCAGATCTAGATCCAGAGATTCAGATCTCACACAAATGGGAATTTGGAATTGACTAATTGGTCTAGCATAGCCACTCTGTAAATGTATATAAGGAGACTGATTTTGAAGATAAGATAAGGGCGAAAATTTAGAGATAAGATAATAAGATAAGATCCACTAAGGTAGTAACACTACTAGGATACTTAAGCTTCATCTTGTCTAACAATCTTCAGTACATTGACAAACAATTAGTAATCAGCACTAAAGTAAAAAGCTATTGCTAAATTAGGGCGACTTACTAAGCAGGAACAGTCCCTGATTATATCATCATCAACTGACTCAGTGCCACTAAGAAGAAAAACACTAGCTATTAGTTGAGTGTACACCTTTACAAATCAGATCTTTGTCGACCCAATAAACAAGGTATCAACTAACCATCACAAGAACACATAGAGTGACCATTAAAGGAAAATTTACAGATACTTTCCCACATGCATTCAGAAGGAGATTCCCATGCAAAACCTAAAATACTAAGTTTTTCTTGAGGAATTTATTTCTTAACAACAACAGAAACACACAACAAGTTGTGTATCTAGGATCTTACATCATACAAGTACCTCTTTAAGATAAATTAGGTACAACCACAGCACTCAAGTATCAAGCAGAAACAAACAAACAAAGAGACATCAGTGTATAAAGTCTACTAAATAGTACTTTGACACACTTACTTGAGGAATTTAGTCCTCAACCACAATAGGTATATACATCAAGCTGTGTATCCAGGATATTACATTATACCATTACCTGTTTAGGATAAATCAGGCACACCCCACAGCCTTTAAGGATAAGGCAGTAATTAGTACATCAAGTGATACTCATGTGCAACCTACTAAGAAGACCTTTGACACACTTGTACTCATTAATAGTCAGCCCCCTTACTCTAATCAAGCTAGGAAGAAGCCAATCCCAGTCTAGAAGATAATAATCTGTGACTAGGAAGAACAACCAGGGATCCAATTCATTAAGTGTGATCTATCATTTATTATTCTACCATTGAACTACTGAAGGTTAGTTGTCTACCCATCAGTTAATAGCAAGATTGGGCCTAGAAAAAGGATCAAGGAATACCCCTAGCATTCTATTCATCCTTTCCTGAACAATGACACTATGAGACTTGTGGCTGTGTGGACATTATGTGAAGAAGAGTCTCAGGTTATGTAAGATCTGAGATAGGTGACTCCTTATGATTGATTGTAGATAAGTGGTAATGAAATCCTTAAAATAATATTATGCTTGATAACTGATAAGTTTATTCCTTGAGAACAAGCTACTTGAGGTAGGGGTGAGAATGTATGCATGTACATATATAGCCCAAATTCAAAGCAGTAGATATGGACTTGATGTAGATTGGCCAACCATTCTTCTCAACCAACTCCACAAATTTGAGGGCATGATACTTCTCAATATGTGAACATAGGCCAGTGTTCCAAGTCATGTGACTGTAAATGAAGTTGTGGTTGGAGAAGTTTTCTAGATCAGGATTTTTCCACTTTCTATTCCAACCATTAGCCATTATATATATACCTGTATGATATCCAACTACTCACTTACAAGGATTACAAACTGAGTTGGTCTTCTGTTTCTCAAAGAAGTGGTGGACATTTATAGTACATTCTGTCAATTGTGTAGACTCAAGGGGGTTGGTAGTGTTAGTAGTCAAATCTACTATGTCTATACCTTACTATGTAACATTACAATGCATCCTCACTCAAAGAATGGGCTCTTCCCCAAGTTTGTCCTTATCATCTAGCTTAGAGTAGACTTCAAGGTCAATGTATTCTAGTTCTGGAGGGCAATGTTGTTGAGGGTTGTCAGATGTGGTCATTGCAACAGCAGATGGTGATTGAGCTGGCACAGGCTCTGTTACAGAGTTGGTCAAGTGATCAGCATCATCAGCTTGAATAAAACAGTGAGAAAGACATCAAGAGTAGGAGGCAAGGCACCTTTGAGCAGCAGAGTTAGACCCAGGGATGTCAGACGGCTTCAGCTAGGAGTCTGGAGGTTGTGCTATGTGATGAATCATCATAAGTTTGGAACTTGAGAGACATCAAGTGTTCATTAGAGGACCTATCTTTATATCTGAAGACAGAAATCCACCTCAAAAAATATTGGAGTCATAGCAGAGTAAGGTATAGAGTAGCTACAGCTGTGTGTCAGTTGTGGATTTGTGGCCAAGTTAAGCAGGCATGGAGATGGTGCATCTGATTAATTTTATGTAATGTAATATATAATAAAGCCTTGATGGGAATCCTGATTTCTGAAAGTCTAATATCACAACCAATATATTCTATGTGAGCAGAAAGTACAGTATGTACATGAGGACTGCTACAACTACATTTACATGGGGATGGAAGCAACTATCAAAAGCTAAGACAAGAATGACTCCTGATGGAGACCTAGATTCAACTAGTATCAACTATATCATTATCACAAGTAGCACACTTGCTTCACAGCTTGTGGCAGGACAAAGGTGGGACTAGTGGGCTCTGTAACTCTTCATCCTCTTGGTCAGACAAAGAATACTCCAAATTGAACAATACATGCTTCTCCCTTCTAAGGGAGTGGGACCACATTTGATAGCACTCAAAAGTAGTGTGAGGTTTGACATCAGCAAGTGTTGAGCAAAAATGATCCTAGTGCTAAAGAAGAACAAGTAGTGCAATGAAAATGTCTGATGACCTTGCATCCATTGGGATATTGAACTGCTCACAGACATGATCATAGGCTTCCATTATTGCCACTCTGATCTGAGCTAGCCCATCATTTAAAACTGCTGTTACATGTTCTATGTCAGAATTGCCACTAGAAGCTGGAAGTTTCTGTAAAACTATAAGTTAGACAAATGAAAGCACAACACATGAGATTTGACATAGTCTGTAAGTACATCATTTGGTCTACTTCATTGACTTAGGATTGATTTCAAGCTTTCTATTATCTTCCCTCAGCCACATATAGTACTGGATGTGACTGATGGAACACCAGACATCTGTCAGCATGGACTGGGCCTATGAATTCTTCAGATGGAGGTTTCAAAGCTTGTGACTTGTTGAGCTTGTTCTCAATGAGTTGTAGAAATTTGGATAAGCTAAGAGGGGTGGGATTGCTTTCAAACACATTTCATATGGCAGAGTTCTCCCTAGGAGAGGAATACTTGGTTTATTTGTGGATTAGGAGGAGAAAGACCATGTGAAGTTCTGGAAGCAATTTGACAAGCTTCCTGACTTTAGCAAAGAGTTTGTTGATAGACTGAGAAAAGGCACATTCAGAGATAAAGGGGTATTTGGGGAGTTTCACCTTCATAGAGGCAATGGTGATGAGCATGTTGGGGATTGCTGCAATTTGTTTAGTGACAACACCACAAGTAGTGCTGGCATTAACCCAGAGGTTACACTAAGCAAGGGAACCACTGTCATACTGTGGAAATAGAGTGATGAGCTCCTCTACAAGAGTATTGTGAATGCAAGTGGGCCATTTAGTGTTAATGGTTATGGGTGCAAAGGAGGAACTAAATGGGTAATCTCAGCATAGTTTGATGGAACAAGCTATATTACAGATATCTAAATGGGTTATCTATGGAACATCACAAGTAAAGTATACTGGAGTACAGTAAATGAATATCTCAACTTAGTGTGGTTCAATAGAATGAGCTGAGGTCTATGGCTATATCATATGGGTATTTATAGCCCTATGACCAGGAACTATGTATGAAATGAATAACAAAGTCAAAATCAAGGGTCCATCTCAAGGGACAAAGATGCATTCAACACAACACCACATCAGAGTGTCAAAACACATGCATGACACAACAGTGATGGCTTGACAACTGCAACTGTTAACACTCCCCTAATCAGCATGTTGACAACCATGTCATCTGTAGGACAAAAGACTAATTTAATAGTACCATTGTCAATAATATAATGAATGAAATGATAATGTATATCAATGTGCTTTGTATATGCATGGAACTTTCTGTCTTTCACAAGTGCAATAGTGGACTGGTTGTCACAATGGAGTATTGTGGGCCTTCAATGGGATCAAAGATTTTGTCAATGAGAGAGTGTAGCCACAGTGTCTTCTTCATAGCATGCATCACTGCAACATATTTGGCTTCTGTTGTTGGAGGGGTGATAGTCTCCTGGGTTTTGATGGTCCATGAGATAGGTCCACCATTGAGCATGAATACAAACCCAGAGATCACCAGGCTATACTGTCATAATGATGCAAGAGATAATGAAGATTATTGTCAGAAATCTGATGCAAATTGTCAAGGGTTGAGGAATGATGCATGAAATTGTTTGATAAGTATGGCCAGTACTGTAAGTTGATGTAAGACACTTGTGCTCCTGATGTATAACTCTACTGTCATGTTATACATAGCACCTTCTTTGGCTATCATTAAATGGGACCAATGTATACTGATGTGTCAGACATATCCAAACAGTCCTTGCCTTAGGTCAACCTCCCTTTGATGCATTAAGGTCTGAGTCTACCACTGTTGCAACAATTAGTATACTGGTATGCCTTTAATTCTGATGTGAGGCTTAACCATTTAGCTTACCTTTGCATAGCAAAATCCATTGGCAATGGAAACATAACATCTGCCAATGCTAAGCACCACCTTGTAAAAGTAAGTAACTGCACAGACAGTCTACAAGTAGTCCCTCACATGTGCTCTGTTTAGTTAACTATTTTGGTGATACATAAAACCATAAAGACAGAGTTTCTTCCTGGTCAGTATAGTGATGCATTAAGTCTAACTTGGTGGATCTCTCCTGATTGGTTCCAGCTATGCCATCACTAATTAGTGATGCATCAGAGTTGTAATGCATCCCACCACATATCACTAAGCTTCTCAGAATGTGTTCTAATGTATCAAATTCCCAGCTCATCCAGCTTTGGTTTCCCTCCACATAATAATACATATACTTAATGTGTCAGATACTGAGATACTAATTTATCCCAATACAGATCAGCTTCTCAGAATGTATTCTGATGCATCACTTTTGCTCCATTGCCACTAGCTTGATATGCCCTCTAATGCATCAAACTTCCAGTCCATCATCACTTAGGACATGTACACTTTCTTGTACATTGAAGTGCTAGCTTATCTATGGATTTGACTCTCCTACACACACAGTTCATTCCTTTTTTTCTCTCTATTTCTGTCTATGAACTGGTTTAGTATATGCATCTGAATTGGTATAGAATAGTGACTTAAGTGACAGTACACTATTGACATCTACACCCAAGCCATGATACAGTTTTAATGCCAATTTGGAGTGGGACTTTCTTTTCTCTCTTTCTTTTGTTATTTGTCTACTGATACTGAGATCATACCACACATTACAGAAGGTTATGGGATGTGCACTCCTTGTTCTTATCCTCTATAGATTGATATCATTCTGAGTGCACTGTGATGCATCAAAAGGCCTGGTTTTCCATCTGTTTCAATTATGTCATTCAGATGTGATACTTAGTATAAATACTTGGTGTACCATGTATCTACTTGTTGATACATTACAATTAATCAGTACAATAAGTGTCTTGATCTTCAATTTCCATAATGTATTAATGTCCATCTAGACCCAGAGTGATGCATTAGTGTTCACTAAGCATGGATCCAGTGTGGATTTGAGTTTGAAATGATGCATCAGAATCAGAGCCTATCAATATCTCTATCTGATCTACTTGACTCAGATATATGACTCAATCTGATGCATCATGTGTCCATATATATTATACCATCAGATTGTCAATAGACTTGATACAACTGCTCACCCAACAGTATTTACTTGCAAAAACTCATCCAAGTTCACAAATGTCTAATGCATACAGTAGCTAGTACTATGGAACCTCAACATTAGTTCATCTTCTTTTTCCTTGACATCTAGGTGGTGAGAATGTAGAAAGGATGGAATGTACATCAACTTACTTCTTCTGGACTCCTTCTAGACTCTCCATAGGACATTTATCTTTTTTTGGGGCTGGTTGAAGATTTCTGTCAAGCATCATCATTATTCACAAATGTTGACTGATTTGTTCTGATAGTATCTGCCTCAGCATTTTGCTTGGATTGAATAGGTAAACATTTGGATGTGTGAATATCAGATCAATGAGTCTGAGGCTATCTAGTGAGAGGGGTTGATTCATGAGATAGGATGATAGCAGTTGTAACCAGATATGAGAGATTTTACAACAGCTGAGGGGGTATCAGTACAGACTCCAAGGTGTTTAGGCTTGCTGAGTCCACTGATGTATAAGAAGAGACATTTCTAATCCAGCAATGAAAGTGAGATACCAGTCAATGTAGATCCTTTTATGTTCAATTTAGTGGCTTTCTTGGGACCCAGCTTTGGTGTAGAGGCTATAGAATGATTTGTTGTACTTGCAGCTATGGACAGTGTAGCTGAAGTTTCCACCACTATTAGGGGATTGGATGCAACTACTGTGCTGTGTTTGACCCTTGGCTTTGGACAGGTTTTGGTGCTTGCTTTCAGGTCAGACTGAGTAACTTGAGGCAGTTCATTAGGTGGAGATGGTGGAGGAACAGGAGAAAGACACAGCCTGACTGGACTGGGGTTTTATTCAATAGGGGAGAGTAGAGGAAGCTCAGAGTTGTAGTAGTTGCATTGGGAAACTGGATTGATCTGAGGTCAGAGAGTGGTGGTGTTCCATAGGAGCCTAAGTTGATCTTAGAGAAGTTCTAGTTATGTTCAGAGAAGTCAGCATTGATATCTCTCATAGCATCAGAGAAGGAAAGCCTGTTTCCATAACTGAAGTTTATTTCTGGAGGAATAAATGCACCAGGGACATATCTGCTCATTGAAGTGAGTGATGGGGATGACTGTACAGACATTAATGGCTGATGAACTCTGCTGGACAAGCAAGGATCTCAATCAACACTAACTGGATTCTAGTGAATAGATGAGTGAATATATACTATATCATGAGAGAAACATACCTGCCAGCCCATGTTGCCTGATGCTTTGTTCTATTGCATTGATGTGTCAATATAAATCACTAATTGTTCAGGGTGAGAAGGTACCACAGCAGTCATTTCTGATGGATCCCAGTTCTCAAATGATGAATCAGTGTCCTCTGAAGGATGTGATACATCATTGGAAATCTTTGCAAGGAGTTGAGCTGGGATATAAGACTCTGTTTGTAGCATAAGTTGAGCTCTTGGCTATACTAGCCAAATCCTCAACTTCAGGTCTAATAACATACTGATGTGACAAGATGTCAGCTTCATTGAGTAAATATAGATGACTCAGCACTCAGGGTTCAGATGTATCCTATGCCACCATCATCTTTCTATTCCCCCCTAGTATATTGTTGTCGTCAAGCTCCTCAATACAATCCTTGCACTCCAGTGGAGTAGTCAATCCCCTCAAGTTCAATGTTGCCCTGAAACCTAAGAAGAACTGCAAGAGAGCCACCAATTAGACCAAGGAACAGGAAGCAGAGCTGTTAGATTTCCTCTACAGTGAAATTGACAGCATGAGTGATGGAGGGTTCAAGTGAAGCACATGTGCTGCAGCTGCCAATCATTTGCAAAATAAATTCTCTTTATATACACTCCAAAATGATGAGCTGGAAGGTGAGAAGACTCCCAATTCATGTGAGCACAAATTCAAGAGTGTACATTGTTGTCTTATATTGTCAATTTAATATGTATTTCTGATAAAAAAACAGCTAAAGGTTGTCTATAAGACTGTCATCACAATCAAGAATACCTCTGGTTTTATGTGGAGCAATCAAGATGGAGCTGGAATAACACTGGTGTTAGAGGAGCCATGGAAGAAGCATCTCAAGGTATGTCCTTTTTTTCTTCTATCTGCATTTCTTCACATATTTTTCAGATGAACAAGAATGTGAAGCCATTCAGAAACCAGGGCTTTTACCACTTTGATCAGGTTGATGTGCTGATCCAATCAACTGGTTGAAAGGGCTTATCATACAACCCCATTGGTGAGGCACAACAAATTATAGCATGTCCCCTATATCCTTGTCTCCTGTTGCTGGCAGTGCTTCTGGTCAATTTGCCCCACTTAGCAACCTGCAGCAGCTCTCAGAAGTGACAAATGAGATCACAGCTACCACTCAATCTAGTTGCCACACCCATGACCCAAACTCTGTTCTACCATCAACTCCTTTTGTATATCTAACACCATCCACTAATCACCCCTCTTCTTCAAAGCATTCTTCAGCTCACACTAGCATTAGCCACTCTAAGTACAAGTCCAATTCAATTGATCCTTCTGAACCCCTTCATACAAATAGTAGAAGACTACTTCATCAGCAGCACAAGCCCAGGAGGCTGGTGGTGCCACTATGCAGGAGGTTGCTGCTCTTGTCTAGGATCTCACTCATACCATGGCTGCCCCACCACCTGATGACCTTTCAAGAGCAGCCACCATCTTGCAGACTCATGAAGAACTCACGCCACTTGATATTTTGGACTTATCTGATTATCTTTCCCATCCAAATAACAAGTCATAGATCTTGCTTGTTTGTTTGTTTCAGTTGAGAGTGCAGAAGGAGTGGCTGCAGCATAGGTTGTATGAAATTCATGGATGGAGTGGGTTCAATATAGTCCAATAGTTGTACTTTGTCTTTTTGATACATGCATGAATTTATTTATTGTGAACTCTATACTATGAAAAAAATATCAAACAATTCATCAGCATCATAGCTCCTACTGGTAGTCAGCCCACATTTCCTCTGCAATTGCCTCACAATGTGCATCAGTGCACTGTCATTCTGCATGATCTGCAGGTCCTTCACTCAACATATCTTACTCTAAGTCATTGTCACCACCTTCTTTCATCTCATCAAAAAGATTAATGCCACCATACACCAGGTGGAAGAAGTCAGTGGGATCAAATTGGCAGATGAAGTTGTGGAGGACACACAGTGTAGCAGGGACCTGTGCTTGTATACACATCTCATATTCAGGTAGGAGTTGAAGGATGCGCCACTTGCACTTTATGACACCAAAGATCTGCTCAATAATGTTCTGTAGTGCTGTATGTCAATGATTGAATAGTTCATGTAGGGTCTAGGGTCTGATACAACCTGATAAATCATGACAATATAGCAATAGTAAAAAATGACTCACCATTGTTGTGTTTACTGCCATTCTTTGAGATGGTAACAGACACCACAATATGAGACAAGGAGTGCATCTGATGTACCAAAGCCAGCATCAGCAAGTAGGTATTTTCCTGGGAGCATGTGTAATGTGAAGGTGTGAGCTTCATGCCATAAATGAGCATCTATAGTTGAGCCATCTGAGCCTGTGAGCACATAAGTGAAGAAAAAGTCGAAATCACAGACAAAT
>JBBPLB010000242.1:0-14992 GCA_038089595.1 Bothia castanella
ATCACATGATGTGAATCTTTAGCCAATAGGGGACAGCTACATGATTAGTGTAATCTAACTAACTAAGTACTACAATATATAGTAAATATGAATGCTCAAAGAAATATTCATATCTTTGGAACTACTAGAGGTGCTTACATAAAATTTAGTAGATGGATACCTTATAGTATAAGCTATTTATTGAGAGAGAGAGACACTTGATTGCTACAGTGCTTGACTGTGCACAAAAACACTTTGTGCAGATTAGCATCTCTTTGCATTAGGACTCCCTCTGAGGTGAGAAGAGAGGCGTCAGTCATTACAAAGAATGGGGTAGAAATGTCTGGCATCTGTAGTATTGGTGCAGAGAAGAAAGAGTTCTGAAGAATTTCAAAGGAATTCTGGTGAGGTGACGACCAGTTCCATGTTGAGGTTTTCTTGGTGAGATCTAGTAGGGGTTGAGCAATATCAGAGAAGGAGGGAATAAATCTCTGGTAGATGTTGCAGAAACCTAGAAATGAGTGAACCCCCTTAACCAAGGAGGGGGGTTTCTATTCAGCAATTGCTTTTAATTTAACTAGATCCATAGCAATCTTGTCAGGTCTAATGATCATTCCTATGTATTTAACTTCAGACATGTTAAACAGGCATTTAGAGAGTTTAAGGCACAACTTCTCTTCTCTAAACTGCTGTAGTACTCTTTTGATTCATTCCTGGTGTTCTTTGTAGTCTTTGGAGTAGATCAAGACATCATCCATATAAATGATGAGCCATCCTTCAGCAATGAGGTCTTTGAAGGCATCGTTCATATATGTCTGGAATGTGGAGGGGGAATTGTACTGTCCAAAGAACATGACTGTAGGTTTATAAAGTCTAAAAGGGGTGATAAAAGTGGCCTTCCACTGGTCTTCTGGTTTGATGCGGATGTTATTGTATCCCCATTGGACATCAAACTTGGTGAAGTACCTGGCTTTCTTCAGTTTGTCAATGAGGTCAGAAATTAGGGGAAGAGGATAAGCATTTTTGACTGTTGCGTCATTAACATAATGGTAATCTTGGCATGGGTGAAGAGATCCATCCTTTTTGGGTACAAAGAAGAAGAGGGCTGCTTGGGGAGATTTGGATGGGACTATTTTGCTAGTGCGAAGATGTTCATCAATGAAGGCCTTGTAGGCTTCTACTTCTTTCAGGTTTAAGGGATAGGTTTTTCTCACTTTTGGAATGAAATCTGATTTCAGTTCAATAGTGTGGTCAAAGGTTCTGTGCAGTGGGAGTTCTTTAGGTTCTTCTTCAGGGAAGATATCAGAGAAGTTGGAGAATTCTTTTGGGAGTTCAACCTTTCCTCTTTCTGATTTCTAGGCTGCTTTGATTGAGACAGTGATTTTCTTTATAGTTAGAGATCGAAGGTATTTGGTAAAGTTCTGTTCATTCCAGAGGTCCAGGTCAAGTTTAAAAGACCTCAACAGGTATCTTTGAGGACTTCAATCTGGAGCAAGAGAAGGGTTTTTAGGTGAGGATATCTGACCAGTTGCCCAGTCTATGGAGGGATTGCCAAGGGAGACTGAGGATGAGATCTTCTTTTCCTAGGGAGATATCATATGCTTTGAGTTTCTCAGTTTGTCCATTTATAGTAATGGTGATTGGAATGAAAGAGGATATTTTTCCAGCTTGGTTACTGGTTCTGTCAGCATTTTGTGCATTTATAGGTTTTTCGAGTGGCTTGGTGGGGATTTGGTGACTTTGAACAAGGGTTTGATTGATAAAACACTCAGTTGCTCTACTATCAATCAGGGCTATTGTTTCAATAGCTTTTGCTCGAGTAGAAATGAGGACAGGGATGTGAATAGATTGCACACGAGAGTTTGTCATAAATACAGGAGCAAGAAATTGAGGGAAAGATGGCGTTGAGTCTTCTTCCCCCTTTAAAAATCCTTGACAGAGACAACTGCTACTGTCTGATGCTCATCCTTTTCTTCTTCTGTGAAACAGGTTTGGAGAACCTTGAGGATGTCTTCTTTTGGAACATTTCACTGAGTGAGAACATTCAGGTACTCCTTCATTGAGTCTTCAGGTTCTGAGGGTTTCAATTCGGTAGGGATAACCCTGACTCTTTGTGGGTTTCTAGATGGTCTAAGTGGTAGAGAGGAGGTCAATTCTTCTTTTTTGTGATCTCTGGCCATGTGTCTAGGTTTTCCACATACAAAACATTTTCCCTTTTTCATGTATTCTGCTCTATCTGTGGGAGAAAGATGAATGCAATCCACATCCACGACATTGGGGTCTCAGGTGGATATGGAGTGGGAGCAATGATTGGGGAAATACTTTTTTCCTTGGAAGAGAGTGTCGACTCATTTAATGTGATTGTGGAAGAGGTTGGACTTTTCAATCCACTCTTTCAAGGTAGTTGGTTCTTTTTCACAAGATAGGACTTTGACAACGATATGTCTATCCATTCCATTGATAAGCCATTTGATAAGGGCTCTATTGTCCTTGATCTGGGAGTGAGTGGCAAGGAGTTGGAATTGGGAGATGAATTTTTCGAATCTGTCATCATGCTGGGTTCTTCTTGGTTTCAAAGTTGAGAGGTCAGCTTGTGCTTTTGTGCTGGGATCATAAAGGGTAAATGAATCTCAAAAAGCTTTTTCAAACTTCTCCCAAGTAAGTTCTTTAGCTGCTTCCTCTTTGCCTAAGTGACTCATCTCCACAATTTTAAGGTACTATCCTTCAGAGAAGTCTTTTCCTTGCTCTTTGTTTATTTTGTTCAGGGTAGTGAGGATCTGTGTGGATTCAGAATAAAGCTTTCCATTCATAAGGAAGTATGCTCCCATGGAAAGAATCCATCTGGAGGCATCTTCAGGATTCCTGAAAAAGTCTTCAGGGAGACTTGCTTTTAGTTCAACAAGGTTTTTAGACATATCTTTTTTTTCTGATTTGGATTCCTCTTCTGAGTCTGTTGGGAAAAGAGGACTATAGGGATAATGAGGAGATGCGGGTGGTTCTGGTTCTGGTTCTGGAGGGTCGATGGGTATGGGTTCTACTGTTGTTCTGAGCAATGACTCAGCTATAGGAACTAGTTTGTAACTAGTGATCTGGTTCTGGAGACCTCGGATAGGTCTCCTGGTAAATCCTTTTGGAGCTGGTTCTTCTCCATAACAAGGTTCTTCTTCCTCTTCTTCTGAGGAAACTGATGGTGCTCTTAATGGGTGGTGTTGGGGGGTTAATGCTGGGTTGACAGAGAAGGAGGATCCTACAATCCTTCTGGGATTCCTTCTTTCTGAAATGATGGGCAGCTTTACTTCACAATGGAAGAAGTGATAAGAAAGCTAGTTCTTTTGTTACGCTAAAGCATAGACCCTAGCTTATAGCAACCACTCAACAGTAGGTCGACTGACTGAGTACTTTTGGGTTGGCTACTCCTTTGAAGTCACAACACTGGGGCACTATTCCCAGTCATTAGAGATGGTGACGAAGGAGGGAGACTTAGTGGGGCAGGGTTCCCACTTAAGGATCGAGGAGAGACTAGAATCTAGCTGGTATTGCATAGAACTAGCTTGGAGTTTACAGGAGGAAAGCTAGCCTACTTATAGTCCATGAGAGTGGCTATGTGGGAGTGGGAGCTATGAGTATCATCAAGAAATAGAGATGATACAAGGAGATAAGGTCCATAAAAAAGATGGAAACAATGAAAGAAAAGTATAAGGTGAAAGATAAGGAATGCTACCACTGGGAAAATACGATAAGGCTATGGAAAGATATAGATTAGGTAGTGAGAGGTCTGAGGAGGTGGTTAAAGCTTAAAATAGTACATGCTGTTGTAAGTGTGCGCCCATGGGAATAACTCAGTCTGTTTGTAGTAATAAAGAAAAGAGGGGCTAGATGAAGGAAAGAAAAAGATTATAACAATACTTAGTCAAGTGGGCCAGTTATGAAGGAACTGACAAAGAAGCATCATGGCTGCTTGCAATGGAGCTAGACCACACCAGTGAACTTGTTGAATCTTTCCATTCACACTATCCTTAGAAGCTGGGCTCATTCTGACCCTAACTCTACTCCAACATCAGACCACAAACAATCAATTGATTACAATATGAAAACAAATTCTATTTAAGATAGTCTTGAGGAGGTGCCAGCTTTAGCCTCTATCTCCTCACCTTCACCCTCATCTTTCTTTTCCTCTCCCTCCACTCCTTCCTCCTCCTTGCCCTTTTTTCCATCTCCTACCTCTGCCATCACCACATCACCTTCCACATCCTCCTCCAATTCCTCACCAAAGGGGACCTCATTGGTGTTGCCACCTTGAGGAACCCCCTTCACTCTGCTATCCCTGCCAGACCACTGAGCAGGATGCTTCAGTTGAGGCAGGACTGCTCTTACAGTTTCCACACCTTGACCAGGTGCTCTCACTTGACTACAAGGTGCTCTGCCTCTACTTCCCTTAGTTGCTCCATTTCTACCATCAATCCATCCAACACCTCCACTATCATCCCAATGACATCAGCTTTCTCGTCCTCTTTGTCCTCCTCCTCATCAACTTCTGCCAACCCACCCAGTCCATCTATCTCCTTAATGTTGTTATCTCTGTCATTGGACTGCCATACTCTTTTCTTCAACCCACCCCATGGCAACACCACCACCACCTTCCTCTTCCCACTCCATACCATACTCTCCACCTCAACACTCCAGCTATATGTCTTGTGCACCTTTGAGCAGGGCATGCAAGTAGTGGTCCTCCATGAGCCACTCTGTGAGATGTAGCCTGTCAGAGTCCACTGGCACCAGTCACATATGTTATGACTGTGACAACTCCACTCACCCATACATACAATGATAAGTCAACTCTGTCCTGTATATAGTTCCTCCACCACTTCTCTGCTCTGTACTATATATCTCTGCTCCGACCTTCCTTATATAATAAAATCCAATTTGGTTACCATGTACCTGGTTGCCAGTTCATTGGTGAACTAGTGTCACATCTTTCCATTTCTATTCCATTATGCTTTGTGATCCATCACACAGCATGACACCTTTTATATTGTCCTGCCTTCACTTCATACTTAGTACCTCTGCTCCACTATATAATGCTTTGTAGGGTAAGTCAGCATACCTCATTGTATAGCCTCCTGCTCCTGTATTTAAGACCTACATATGCTGAGGACTTACTCCTCAGTTCAAATATCACCTAAGTCACTTCCTTCGCTCATTCTGACACTTCCTCCTCTCTCTACCTCATTGGACTTCTTGTCTGGCATTGTATCTCTGATGTTATATTCTGCCCTCTGAAATATGAGGACAAGAGAGTACAAGGGGTGTAACATACAAGTTGAAGCTGAAGTCCTCAACTCCTCCAATGTTTCTACTCCACTCCAATTCCCCATTCATGTTCCCCTTGTCTAAGACCTGTTGGAGCTAGCACAGAGAAGAACCAGACTTGACAGTTTAAGACAAACTCAGTGTTTATATATTATATAAGTGGAATTAAATTTACAATGAGAATCAATCTCATCTAACCCAAACAAGGAATGGCATCATACCTTAATGGAATATACCAGAATAGGAGAGCACAATTTCTAATCAATAAAGTGTTATTTAAGAACAAGGCTGATGAAGGCACTAAGTAGGGCAAGTACTATCAATCAATCCTGCATGTTGGCTATACACTTGTATCCACTATAGTATGTGATGTATCTGTTATACTAAAGTGTAGATCCTAGCTTATAGTGACCACTCAACAGTAGGTCGACCAACTGAGTACTTCTGGTTGGTTACTCCTACAAGTGACAATGCTGGGACACTATTCCCAGTTGTTAGAAACAGTGACAGAGGAGAACTTAGTGGGGCAGGGTTCCCACTTAAGGATCAAGAGGAGACTAGAATCTAGCTGGTATTGCATAGAACTAGCTTGGAGTTTATAGGAGGAGAGTTGGCCTACTTATAGTCCATGGGGGTGGCTATGTGGGAGTGGGAACTACGAGCATCATCAGGGAATAGAGATGATGTGAGGAGATAAGGTCCATAAAGAAGACAGAAATGATGAGAGAAAAGTATAAGGTAAAAGATAAGAAATACTACTGTTGGGAAAATATGATAAGGCTATGGAAAGATTATTGATTAGGTAGTGAGAGGTCCGAGGAGATGGTCAAAGCTTAAAATAGTGCATGCTATTGTAAGTGTGCACCCATGGGAATAGCTCAGTCTGTTTGTAGTAGTGAAGAAAAGAGAGGCTAGAAGAAAGAAAGAAAAAGATTATAACATTACCCTGATAGTAGCTTCAAGTGAACCTCACTTGACTTACAAGTCTTTGTATCCTCTATAAGGGGACCTGGTCATGTTTCCCTCAGCTTCATCATCAACAAAGAACTCATCTTCTAGAAGTCCATCATCCCAAGAGGGACAATTATAGGTAGAGTGGGTGGGAGTGTGTGAACAAGTGCAAGGAGTATGGATGCAGTCATGTTGCCAATGACCTGGAGTGGCAGTAGAACAGTGAGGACAGATGTATTGAGGGCAGTCATACTTCCAATGGTCGGTACTTTCACACTCAAAGCAATGAGAGGTCTAATGAGATGTGGACAGTGGTTGCTCTGGTTTATGGATAGTGACTCCGATGATGCATTGGAAGGTGGTTCCTTCTGGGATTTGGGTGAGGTAGATCTCTTGTTTATCTGGGGGAGTGAACATGTTGGATGGGGTTGGAGCTGGAGTGGAAGGAGGAGGACTGGTAGTTTCCATGAGTATGTTGTTTGTTTTCTGTCAATTCCTCTCTGTTGTGGATGAGGGTAGACCATAGGGTCCTACTATAATGGTCTTCCAGTGAGAAGATCACTTCAAGGTTTGGGAAGAGGGTGCTGATGTTGTATTGGTAGGTGACCTTGAAATAGGAGATGGAGGAGATGTTACAATCTTTTTCTTGTCCTTCGTCTAGCCCCTCTTTTCTTCATTATTACAAACAGACTGAGCTATTCCCATGGGCACACACTTACAATAGTGTGCACTACTTCAAACTTTAATCAACTCCTCAGATCCCTTGCTACCTATTCAATATCTTTCCATAGTCTTACCATATTTTCCCATTGGTAGCATTCCTTATCTTTTACCTTATACTTTTCTCTCATCATTGCCATCTTCTATTCAGACCTTATCTCCTCATATCATCCCTCTTCCTTGATGATACTCGTAGTTCCCATTCCCACATAGCCACCTCCATGGACTATAAGTAGGCTGACTCCCTTCATGTAAACTCCAAGCTAGTTCTACGCAATACCAGCTAGATTCTAGTCTCACCTCGATCCTTAAGTGGGAATCCTGCCCCACTAAGTCTCTCTCCTTTGTCACCATCTCAAACGACTGGGAATAGTGCCCCAGCATTGTAACTTCTTAGGAGCAGTCAACCAAATGTACTCAGTCAGTCGACCTACTGTTGAGTGGTCACTACAGCTAGAGTCTATGCTTTAGCGTAACAAGAGAGGTCAAGGAGCATCTGGGGGGAATAGGAAGGGCCTGGGGGACCGCTGGAGGGGATGGTTCTCTGGGAGGAGGTTCTACATGGTGGGGTGTATCATGAAAATAATAACTCTGGTTGTCCATCAAGAGGGAGAGTAGGATGGGATGAAGTATGTGTCTGATGGTTGGGAATGGTAGAAGATTGATTATATCTAGTATTCCCAGATGTTCGAGAAGATTGAGGATGGAAGTTCAATAGTGTACTAGGGCATGGCCCATAGTTATGAACTGAGAGTCTCTAGTATAAGAGGGTTTGATTCTGGAATGGAGTATATGAACAGAGGCATAGGAGTAGTAAGCTTGTGTTGTGAGGACAAGAGGGGTATTTCTGGTGAACTCATCATTACGTTCCATTCCTAAAGAGATGACTGGGTTGTCTAACAGAGAGGTGATGAGTATATGCCTGGCATACTGAGGGAGTCAAGTAGTAGTAATAGGGATGATTGTAGGGGACTGCATGGTTTGGGGAAGATTTTTTATGACATGAGTGAGGGCTTTTGGTGGGGGTGGGAGAGGCAAAAACTTCTGAGAACTTCTCTTTATATTCAGTGAGTATTTCAGGGGCATCCTCAGTGATGTTTGCTTCCAGTTCCCATGTAGAATCTGCCCTGGAGTAACCTTCCCACCAGACAAGGAATTTCCATTTAGTTTTGGAGCCTTTGTGCATGAGAAGGGAATGGATTTCATATTGTTCCTGTCCCTTGATGGTGATTGGAGGTAGTAAGGAGTGGTTAGGGCCATGTTTGGCTATTTCTATGTAGGTAGAGAGGTTAGAAGCATGGAATATATCCTGAATTGTCCAAGTAGAAGGGATCTTTAGTCGGTAGATGATGGGAGATAAGACTTGTGTGATTTCAAAGGGTCCATGTCATTTAGATGACAGTTTTCATGATAGGAGATAGAGGGCGAGATTTCAGCCTTCTACCCATACCTTATCTCCAACTTTCTATGGTTTGAATTTGGAGGTGATTCATTCCCTCATGAGTCTTCTCACTTTTTCATGTGCTTCTAAGGCTTCTCCTCTGGAATATTCTAGGGAGGAGAGTCGAGACTGTAATGCAGGAATGAATGTTTTGCCAATTTTTGGGTAGGAATGGGGTTGGTAGCCCATCATGAGAGCAAACAGAGTTTGTTGGGTGGTAGAGTGTACCATGGAGTTATGGCAGAACTCGGTGATAGGAAGTAGTTCACACCATTTATTTGGGTTTCCATCACAGAATATTCTTAAGAAGGTTTCAACTTTCTGATTTATCTGTTTGGTTTCTCTGTCAGTCTGGGGGTGATAAGGTGTGGAAAGGGCAACCTCATAGTTGAGGAGTTGTTCTAGTTCTCTGGCAAATACAGAGGCAAATTGGGGTCCTCTGTTGGAGATACACTTATGTATGTATTGTCTAGTAGGGCTGGTGCAGAAGTGATTAGCTCTTTAAGGGTGTCAAAACAGTCTTGACATTCTTCTGTCCAAAGGAACTCTTTCCCCTTTATCCAGGTTGATACAATAGATGAAGCTATTTGGGAGAAATTGGGTATCTAAATCTGGACTGTCCCATATAACCCCATAAATTGTCTTGCTTCCCTAGGGTTTTTAGGAGCTGGCCACTTCACAATGGCATTGATTTTGGCAGTATCAGGTTCTTGACCTTCAATTCCTACTATCTGTCCAAGTATATGTACTTTGGGCTTACAGATCTGAAGCTTCTTTTCTGAGAAGGTTCCTCCAGCTTCTGCTAAATGATGTAGGATTCGATCAAGGTCTATTGCATGTTCCCATATATATTGTCTAATGCCAGGGCACTCAGACATTACAGTTGAGGTCCCATTTTCATCAGGGTAGATTGTAGTTGGTCTATGAATTGGTACATCATCAATAAAGACATTCATTATATGATTAGTTATCTCTTGTTTGAAGATGAACAACATGTATTCTTGAAATGCTGATGGGGAATTTGTGAATCCTGTCGGTAGGGATGTTAATTGAAGTAGTCCTAAAGGTGACATGAAGGCTGTCATGTCTTGACTAGCTTTATCCATTTTTCGTGCATCAAACTCCCAGTACATATCTGGTACTGAAAAACATTTGCCTCTAAGGAATCCATCCACAAACTGATCTAGGTTTGGTGGGATTGAGGATTCCTTGACACTTATTTTATTGAGGGGCTGTAGATCATGTACTAAGCATAGTTTCTGCTTTTCTGGGTTCCAAGTACAGAACCAACAAGATCAGTATGATGATTGACATCATTCATATACACCAGCTTCAATTTTGAGCTGGAACAGTTCAATTATTTTGTCTCTTAGCCCTGGTGGTATTGGTATATCCTTGTAATACCAGGGCTCATGTGCAATATGTGGGATTTTGTAGGGACTGAAGTATGTATCTTTCAATGTCCCTTGATCCTTGTCTTCAAAGGCTATAGTCTTTTCATTCTTGACCAGAACATATAAGAATAGTTCAATTTCTTCTGGCCAGAGGAAGCTATCTTTTTGCATTTCTGTGTGAATCTCGTCTATTCATTCTTGAGTGAACTTCTGTGTAGGTGTGACATTCTCAAAATGGATGTTAGGTAGTTCCAAAGTCAATAATGGATCGAATGGTATGGTCCTTGTGACTTTAAACTCAGGAGGTATTGCTTGTGCAACAGGTCTGATCTTTTGTCAACCTGTTTGTATACTCCATAACATTGGTTAGAGTATTATAATGAGACAGTAAGTTGCCCTAAGGTTACAGGGTCAAGGTGGTATGGTTGTGCTGTGTTAGGCTCCATGTGTGTGTGTGGTGTAATACTTGTTGTGTAATGTGTTTGTGGTAGAACACTGTGTGTGTTATATTCACTTGTATTGGTGATTTGGACTATGGTGTGGCTACTTGTATGTGGGCTTATGTTAATAATACTATACTGCTAGTCTCGTTGCTAGTCTTATGTAGATGTTATAACTGCCAGCTAATTGGTAGCATACTAGTACATATGGGCTTACAATGTGTTTTGTCTCTTACAGCTATTGTGATCAATAGACTTTTTGGGCTATACAAATGTAAGGTTGATTTAGCAATTGGACTTACACCTAGTAAAGGCTTTATAGCTTTTGCTACCTTACTATTTGGCTGCCATAGTGCTAAAAGTGTGATTGTACTACATGATTGTAGAGACTTTAGTTGTAATGGGTGTCTGCTTATTGGGCTAGAAGTTGTTAGATGTCAATCTTTGTATATCCAATGTTTCTGATTTCATTTGTATATGTGTGTGATAATGTGATCTGCAGGGAATGGATAAATTACTAGTTATCTGTTTGACTTCTTACAAGTATCAGACATTGCTGCTCACTCACACACTAAATTCTATCATATGGATACCATGTTCTGAATGGTATCGTAAAAATCCATGGTTGATAAGTTACCAGTTAATCCCAAAGGGTATAGCGCTCCTAGGGTATACATGATATCACTAACACATATAGTCCCTAGTCACATTCATAGCTAACCTGTTCCCCCAAGACAGGTGTAGTAGGAGTGGGGTATGGCAATTGAATGCTATCCAAAATGCTTGACTGGGATGTGCAATGTGCTCTGCCATGCCTAGACAGCATCGCATGAAGTCTTTCAGCTGGATCTAGCCCAGGTCCTGTCCCAAAGGGGACAAACGGTTCTATAGGGTGACAGTTAGCATTTGAAGATGGTAGCATATGGGATGGCATTGAAGTGGATGAATTAGCAACAACATACCATCCTACCTGTTAGTTCCAGAGGGATTTTTGAAGAGGGGCTGCACCTAAGTCTTGAATGAAGAGTAATGAGGCCTCTTATACATGGGTAAGTATTGATTACAGCATTGGTTGTTATAGGGTACGTATAGTCCCTTAGACCCTGATGGATTCCTTTTTAAATGGGATTTAATGCCCATGTGGCATAAATGAGTCACACACGTATTCGGCCCTTTTAGTCTGAAACTCCTGTCTCAGTCATTATTTGACTTGTCAGACTGAGTTGAATTTAATCAAGATGGGAATAAATAGATTGTGCTGGTTTTTGATTGGTAGTATAATTGAGTAGTGGTGTGACAATAGGCAAATGCATTGGTACTAGTGGTGATGTTGATGTGAATGCATCAAGGGTTTTTCAAAGACCCTCTAACATCATCCCGGGTGGTGCTCAAACTTTATTTTCTGAGTACCATATTCATGCAGGATACACTGTCATATGCTGGTGTACAATGTAGTATGTCTAGTAAACTCTACTGCCTTGACTCTCCTATCCAAAACTTGATATACAGGAGTATTTTATTTCCAGGATGATCCCAGGACATTTATATATGTTCTGATTGTATTCTGATTGTTCCAATTGAGTTCCGAATGGGATCCAATATGTATTGTAATATACTAAGTATATTGGATATGTCTTGAGTTGAACCATATTCTTGGTTAAGTCTCATTTGCATCAGTACCATTCATTGTATGTGTTCATTGTAGTTCACTTTGGTTGGGTGTTGTCTCAAGTCCATATATGAGAACTCAAACACAAATGTCAATTTCAACCAGATAAGCTGAGCAGTCAAATGGCTGCACTTAGGGACATGTCAAGTTAGATCTCCAGGAGAGGGTATGAGTGAGAAGGTTGAATTGGGACCCATCAAGAGTTGTTTCAACTGTGAAATTAATGGCAACAGTGTTGGATACAATGTGAATGAGGGCTGGAAGGTTGGTATAATAAGTGGTGCATGTCATGAGTCAAACAACCTAAGAAAAGGGTGTTGTATTTTGCTAAACATGATTTAAACATTGCACTGAGCATGTCAAGCATGTGCCAAACATGTACAAACATGTGCCAAACTTCATCAAACTTGGGTTTGACAATGTTTGGCATATTATTTAGCTTCAAATTCACTATATATCATTGAAAACAGTGTTCTATTGAGCTAAATATGTGTTAAACATTGCACCGAACATGTCTAGCATGTGCCAAACATGTCAAAACATGCGCCGAACTTCGCTGAACTTGAGTTCGACAATGTTCAGCACATTATTCAGCTCCAAATTCACCATATATCATTGAAAACAGTGTTGTATTAAGCTAAATATGTGTTAAACATTGCACCGAACATGTCTAGCATGTGCCAAACATGTCAAAACATGCGCCGAACTTTGCCGAACTTGAGTTCGACAATGTTCAGCACATTATTTAGCTTCAAATTCACCATATATCATTGAAAACAGTGTTCTGTTGAGCTAAATATGTGTTAAACATTGTGCTGAACATGCTAAACATGTGTCAAACATGTCAAACATGAGTTTGGCACATCATTTAGACTTTGTATGTACTTATTGATGAATTACTCATTTGCTCAAAGCTTGGCTTTGGTTCATACATGAGAACACAAATCAAGGGCATCATTTTGACAACTTGTAGTACATATAACAAGGTACAGATACGATTCAGTAGGTGAAATGGACTAAGTAAAAGTATTTTTCAGCTTTGTTACCCCTCCTGAAGAAGTAGAGAGGGGCAGTTTAGTATAAGCAAAGAGACTAGCAATGGAGGTCCAATACCTTCCATTGCCTGGTCATCCATTAGCTATAAAGGTAGACATAAGCAAGAAATAGGACACAAATAAAAGACTTGTGAGATAAAAGCATAGGTGAGAATGGATGAGTCGTACAGCAGATGATTTGGTGAAACATTTCCATGGGCCCAGAACTCATAAGTGGAAATGAAGAAGTTTGGGCCCAAAGTCTATTCAATAGTTGGAACATGGTTAGTTGAAGTGTGGGAATCCCAAGAGGTTTGGGATAATAAGAGAGGCAGCTGGACCCCTAGAGAGGGCAGTGGTGGTACACTGTTCCTGCTGCTCACAGAGAGTAAGCTGGTTAGAACACATCTTGTGTTCTATTGCTGGCATACAGTATATGTTGGCTTGGGCATGTATCCATAGTCAGCACTATAGAGTTGATTGTTGATAATAAGAGTGTTGACAAAGTCTTCATCAGGGAGAGGGGTCTGTAGAATCTGGTCAATAACACAAGCTAGCATGAGCTCACCATAGAAGCGGAGTATTCCACTTGCAGACCAGAGGTATCCAGTTTCAGTGACAGAGAGGAGCAGATTGGCACTAGATGCAATCTGCTGGAAAAACTTGCCTCAATGTAAGTAGATTGGTGCAAGTGTATTACTGTGTACTCCATAGATTGTGATGTGTGAGCTCCAACACTCAGCAGACTGATCTGGAGTGAGGGTGCCATGAACAGTTTGAATGAGGGTCATCAAGCCCTCTCATAGGTGTCGGAGCTGTATGATGAGTTGGTCAGGAGATGTCAGAGAGCAATAGATCCATTGCTCATATGATTCTTGACGTGCATAGTAGATGCATGGTGGGAAGCAGGAGAGGATGTCATTCCAGGCAATCCCATTAGCATCACAATGAGTCTTCTGATAGTTTATGAGCTTGCCCAGAGTCTGGACAGCTTGTGTCATGGCTACAGCAATACCTTGATGTGATACCGACCAGTGAAGGTTGGTGGATACTGATCCTCTTCAAGTTCCATGGTAGGATAGAAGAAGCTGTCATAGTCTGGTGCTGGAGTGAACTTATCCTGAGTGTTGAATACACCATCAATGAGTTCAATTGGCTCAAACTGGGCAACTGTCTGAATCTGTGCACTAGTGGGATTAAAGAGTGGGTGATAGAAGCTCTTTGAGTCAATAGAGGGTGTACTGGGAGTGCACTGGAGGATCGGCAAGTCAAAATCATCTGAAAAGGATAACAGTGTGTCAACTGATGACTTGATCTCATCTTCATCAGGGGTAAGATCCTTCAAGAAGATCTTGTGGGTGAGGGTGAATACTGAAGGTGGTGTCAGACTGTAGACAGAGTCAGAGCAGGCATCAGGGGTCTGCTTCTGCTTGATACCACTTTGGAGAAGAGATCTGATCCTATTGAAGCAAGGAAGGGAGGCTAGTGGAGGTATTGTTGGGTTAGCTATATCAGATGGATTAAACCTTTGTGACATACGATCTCAATTCCCTACTTGGCTTGCCTCATGGAATGCCTTGTGTTCATACTCCAGGTCTGTGAGGATGGATGCATGCTTTACAGTGTGCTCTCTCTGGAGAGGGTCATCTTGGTCATCCTGAAATGGTGGAGGTAGTGATGGAAGTGGGAGTGGTTTGCCCTTGTCATCAGTGAGGGCAAGTGACAGTGGTGGTAATGGCAAGGTCTGTCAGATTCAGTCCTCAAAGTAGATAAAGTAATCTGGTATGAATGGACTGAGTCAGTGACCTGCACGAAAATCATATTGTGCTGAGTCAGTAAACAACACCACACAACCACTATACTACCAATCAATAGTCCATACTATGACCTAATACTCTACCAAGTTTCGTAATATTTGACTAAGCTGTTCTGGAGATATGAATTTTTCATTGAGCATTCATTTTGATAGAATCCTAGTACTACTGTAGCTAGTTAATTAGCACTAATCATGTAAACTGGCCTAAGATAGGAGCTTCAGATCATGTGATCAGAAT
>JBBPLB010000245.1:0-14899 GCA_038089595.1 Bothia castanella
TCAGCAAGAATTTGAGTATCTGTAAGGCTTCCATAAGCATTGAAGTTTCACTTCTTGGTGTTGGTTTCAGCACTTGATGAGAATATATGTTCACAGGGGATAGCAGAGGGTTGAATTGATAGATGGTCCATTGTGATGTGATAGATGGTAAGAAATTGTTGTTGCTTCAGGTATGGAAATATTCAGCCCTTGTTTGGTGCATTAAGAATTGAAGGCATTGCTCACCTAATGCAAGTGTGTCAACATTAGGTTGACTGGTTGTTGCAATGTCCAAGTGAAATTCTTCCTCGATGGATAACTGACTGGTTTCCTAGTCTTGACCTGTAGGAAAACACTTTGTGTACAGTCAAACACTGTAGCAACCAAGCCACTCTCTCTATCAATAAATAGTCTATACTATAAGGTATTCATCTACCAATTTTCTTTTAAGTAGCCCTAGTGGTTTCAGAGATATGAATATTTCTTTGAGCATTCATATTCACTATTTAATAGTTGTATTTAGTTAAGTTACACTGATCATGTGGTTGACCTCTATTAGCTAAGATTCACATCATGTGATTAGAGTAACAAAGAGGTTGTCACATGACCAACAGATCACTTGAGTGTACAGCCACTCAGGTATACGATTGGTCTAGAATGTACTAGAAGATTTCTAGATCTGTCCCAATATATTTAACCAAGAATGAACAAATTAGATACCATGAATTTCAAATTGGTATGAAGAGACAGGAATAGACACACCATTCTTATGCAACTACAGTCTTACCATGACAGACACAGCCTTATACCTTGACAACAATGAATTTCTAATTGTCAAGAGATATTAATCTCTAATCAGATACAAGGTCCTGAGGAGCAATTTCAAATCTAGGAACAGAACATGGTCTTAAGGCACTGCTCTTAAAGCTATGCCTGTCAAATGAGCATAGGATTATTTGTCTAAATCTGAAAAACTCATAATTATGAATTTCAGCTCATTTAGCTGATTTAAGATTAGTACAGCCCCTTGTAAAAAGGTATATAAGGAGAGCTGATTATGCCCATAAGATAAGGATGTTTTCAATAGAGATAAGATAAGATCTCATTGACAATCAAATCTTTGCCCTAGTAAAGATATAATATATTAAATCTTATATCTCTGGATGCTAGTCCAATTAGAGGTCCAGGACAATAGGGACTTGAGAGAGGAGGGTGAGTATAGAGGTGGACTAGAGGTCCGATGGAGGAGCAGAGATAGGGGACATAGCAAGGATTGGTGAAGACTTATATGTCACACCCTTGTTGAGTCTTGTTCCTCAATTTCAGAGTACTAAAGTCCGGAGGTTCTACTTCCAAGGAGATGGAAGGGATAGAGGTTTAAGAGGAAAATAGATGAGTGCAGGAGGGTGGAAAGGTTTGATATTCATACTGAGGTTACATCACAGAGGTTATAGATCTTAAATACTAGAAGTCTGGTTGAAGTCCAAACCAATCAGGAAGAAGAACAATAACTAAGGAATGGAGGTCATAAGGAGGTGTAGCAAAGAGTCAAAGGAATGATAGGGTCATAGGTACATAGATAGAATGAAGGGTTGTACTAACTATGAAAGAGTCCTAGAACAATAAAGAAAGGCTGTATCAAAGGTCTATTAGGAAGGTATGGAGTTCTGGAGCAGGAATCCTAAGGAGGTCTAATGACATTGTAGTGGAAGACAATTGGAGATGATCAGGGAAGGCTTGGGGGAGCTGATAGGGGTTGGAATGGATATGATAGTGCCCCCTAATTAGGGCCAAGCCCTTGAGGCTGTAGGTTGAAGGAGTACAGATGTAGACTTAGTCTAGTGGAATAAAAAATTGAGTCACATGATCCCATGGAATGCTTTGATCCATGCATGGCCCACTTAAGAGATTCAGGCAGAGCTTGAGTCCTCATATAAGTAGTGGTCACCTCTTAAAAAAAGACTTGTCCTTTAATTTCCATCATCAATATGTCTGTCCCCTGATCCTGATCCCCTACCCCTGACAATGAAGGTGTTGTAGCAATGCTTGTGAAGGTTGATGCCATAAAGTGAAGTCTTGTCTAGAAGAAATGGCATGAGGAAGAAGAGCACAAATGACTGGAGAAGGAGAAGAAGAAGTGTGAGGAGAAAGAGTATTGAAAGAGAGAGGAGCAGGAGTAGATGAGGAAGGAGTAGGAGTAGGCAGTGGAGTTCCAAAGGCACATGGAGAACATACACCAGGAAGTGAAGAGGCAGGTGTGGTAGGAGTGAGAGTCCCAGGAGAAGGGCAAGGATAAGGTAAGTCACAAGTTAGATCCCCATGGAGCACCTACTAATGGTTCTGTAGGAGGTGATCAAGCTGATAATGGATAGAGAGGAGCTCTAAAGGAGAAAGAACAAGAAGTTGCTGATGGAGGCATGTCACCACTGTGCAACCAAAGGTCTAGAGTGTCTTCTTCCGGGCCCAGGGACAAAGAGCACATTGTGCCAGTTGTACACATGGGTACATATCTTATGCATGCCAGAGGATGATAAGGAGAGTATGGAGATGTTGAAGCCAAAGCAGAGAAAGAGAATGAAGGGAAGGGATATGAAGATAGAAGTGGTGGTGCCACCACTTCTGAAGGTAGTGAGGCCATCATGAGAGTCTGTCATGCTGGAGCATGAGTTCCTCAACCTCATGAGGGAGGTCATGGGATCACTCCAAGTGATTGGTGTGGAGGTCAGAGTCCTCCAATGGGAGGTGTAGAGAGTGTGGGTGTTATACTGGGGTATAGATCCTAGCTCACAGTGACCACTCAACAGTAGGTTGACCAACTGAGTTATAACAATGAGTTATACCTACTGAGTTATGACACTGAGGCACTATTCCTAGTCATCATTGATGGTGACAAAGAGGAAGAAACTTAGTGAGGCAGGGTTCCCACTTAAGGACTAAGAGGGACTAGAATCTAGACTGGATTGTGTAGAACTAGCTTGGAGAATATAAGAGAGAGGTCAGCCTACTTGTAGTCCATATAAGTGGCTATGTGGGAATGGGAACTATGAGCATCATCAGGAAATAGGGATGATATGAGGAGACAAGGTCCATTTAATAGAGTAAAAGAAGATGGAAACAATGAGAGAAAAGTATAAGGCAAAAGACAAGAGATACTATCAATGGAAGAATAAGATAAGGCTATGGAAAGATATTGATTAGGTAGTGAGGGGTCTGAGAAGATGATCAAAGTTTAAAATAGCACACACTATTGTAGGTGTGCATCCATGGGAATAACTCTGTCTGTTTATAATAGTGAAGGAACAGAAGGCTAGAAGAAAAGGAAAAAGATCATAATAGTGGGTGGTGTGAGTAGAGACTAGAATACAGACAGAGGAAGAGAAGGATGTTGAATGTATATGTAGAATGTAGTGTAGTATATATGTCTGACATTATTATCAATGTTCCAACATCAACCATTTCTGGTCTGACATCCACTAGTACAAGTATTTAGAACCACTCATGGTCTGACAAGCAGACCATCACTTACTTACATGTAAACTAGCATACTATACTCAGAATGTTTAGTGGAAGTGGTATTACATCCCCATATGCTATTTTACATAGTATATATGTCTGGAACTCACTTCCAGATAAAAAGATATTTTTCCCTCTTCTCTTCCCTCTACCTAAGTGTCTATAGCAATCCAGGTGAGCTTAGTGGGTTTCCCATGTGTTCCATATACATGCTTTATAGGTTATGAGGTCTAGTGGCATCACTGAGTGTCAGAACATTACCATCTGGCTTAGTTGAGTCACTAGCTCTCTCTGAACCTGCACTAGTTGATGTCCATTCCAACCAAAGTAGCAGAAGATGCTGGTGATGCTCTCCCACAAACATCAGATCACTGGCAAAGTACATTCTGCCATATCCAAGGACAGGCAACATTATTCTGCCAATGACAATATCAAAATTCCATCATATGTCCAAGTCATAAACTGTATAGAGTGAACCTATCCTGGTCTGCTCTAATCTGATGTCTTTCCAGAAATGCTGATGCACTCTTTGCAGACTCACAACATGACTTCTCAAATTACCAATTTTGTCTGTCTCCTTGATGGCTCAAACTATACTACCTAGGCTTCAGAGATGTGCTCATTCCTCCAAGCAGAAGATCAGTGGACTGCCATTGTAAGTTCTACACCAGACACAAAAGACTTTATGGATGATAAGAGTGGTAAAGAGACCTTTAGGTCTGAACTCTTGGATTGGACTGTAGACAATTTGAAAGCACAAGGCTTTATCAAGCTCTGCACATCATTTGCCATCTGAGAGACTCTTGAAGCATGCTCATCCACTTCCAAGATGTAGAACAAGCTCAAGGATAAATACACTCAGTCTGGCATTGTTGGTATGTACTCTGAGTTTAAGACATTGTTGGATGCTACCATCTCCAGCAACAGTTCCTCCACTCCTGCTATGTCAAAAATCATTGGACAGTTTGCTAGACTGAAATCCCTTGATTATCCACTCACTGTTATGATCTTTTTCTTTTTCTCTTTTAGCCCCTCTTTTCTTCACTATTATAAACAGACTGAACTATTCCCATGGGCACACACTTACAATAGTGTGTGCTATTTCAAGTTTTGATCAACTCCTCGGACCCCTTGCTATCTAATCAATACCTTTCCATAGCCTTACTATATTTTCGTAGCATCCCTTATCTTTCACCTTATACTTTTCTCTCACTGTTTCCATCTTCTTTACAGACTTTATCTCCTCATATCATCCCTGTTCCTTGATGATACTCATAGTTTCTACTCCCACATAGCCACCTTCATGAACTATAAGTAGGCTGACTCTCCTTCTGTAAAACTCCAAGCTAGTTCTATGTAATACCAGCTAGATTCTAGTCTCTCCTTGATCCTTAAGTGGGAACCCTGCCCCACTAAACTTCCCTCCTTCGTCACTGTCTTTAATGACTGGGAATAGTGCCCCAGTGTTGTGACTTCATAGGAGTAACCAACCCAAAGTACTCAGTCAGTCGACCTACTGTTGAGTGGTCACTGTAAGCTAGGGTCTACACTTTAGTGTAACAAAAGAACTAGCTTTCTTATCACTTCTTCCATTGTGAAGTAAAGCCACCCATCATTTCAGAAAGAAGGAATCTCAGAAGGATTGTAGGATCCTCCTTCTCTGCCAACCTGGCATTAACCCCCTGACATCACCCATTGAGAGCACCATCAGTTTCCTCAGAAGAAGAGGAAGAAGAACCTCATTATGAAGAAGAACCAGCACCAGAAGGATTTACCAGAAGAGCTATTTGAGGTCTTCAGAACCAGATCACTGGTTATGAACTAGTTCCTGTAGCTGAATCATTGCTCGGAACAACAGAAGAACTCATACCCATCGATCCTCCAGAACTAGAATCAGAACCACCTGCACCCCCTCATCATCCCCATAGCCCCCTTTTCCCAACAGACTCAGAAGAGGAATCAGACTTAGAAGAAGAAGATATGTCCGAAAAACTTGTCGAACTAAGAGCAGGTCTCCCTGAAGACACCTCCAGATATATTCTCTCCATGGGAGCATACTTCCTTATGAATGGAAAGCTTTATTCCAAATCTACATAGATCCTCACTGTCCTGAATAAAATAAGCAAAGGGCAAGGAAAAGACTTCTCTGAAGGATGGTACCTTAAAATCACGGAGATGAGTCATTTAGGCAAAGATAAAGCAGCCAAAGAACTTACTTGGGAGAAGTTTGAAAAAGCTTTTCGAGATGCATTTACCCCTTATGATCCCAGTGCAAAAGCACAAGCTGACCTCTCAACTTTGAAACAAAGAAGAACCTAGCATGATGATGGATTCAAAAAATTCATCTCTCAATTCCAACTTCTTGCCACTCACTCCCAAATCAAGGATGATAGAGCCCTTATTGAATGGCTTATCAATGGAATGGATAGACATATCATTGTCAAAGTCCTATCTTGCAAAAAGGAATCCACCACCCTGAAAGAATGGATTGAGAAGTCCAACCTCTTCTATAACCACATCAAACGAGTCCATGCCCTCTTCCAAGGAAAAAAGTATTTCTCCAGTCACTCCTCCCATTTCAAATCCACCCAAGACCCCAATGCCATGGATGTGGATCACATTTGTCTCTCTCCCACAGATAGAGCAGAATACATGAAAAAGAGAAAGTGTTTCATATGTGGAAAGCCAGGACATATGGCCAGAGACCACAAAAAGGAAGAATCGACCTCCCCTCCATCACCCAGACCTCTCAGAAATCCACAAAGAGTTAGGGTTATCCCCACCAAATCAAAACCTTCTGAACACAAGGACCCAATGAAGGAGTACCTGAATGTTCTCACCCAGCGAAATGTTCTGAAAGAAGACATTCTTAAGGTTCTCCAAATGTATTTCACAGAAGAAGAAGAGGAGGAGGACTAGACAGTAGCAGTTGTCTCCATTGAGGATTTTTAAAAAGAGAAGAAGACTTAACGCCATCTTCTCAATTTCTTGCTCCTGTATTTATGATGAACTCTCATGCACAATCTATTCACATCCCTGTCCTCATCTCTACTCAAGCAAAAGTTGTTGAAATGAAAGCCCTGATTGATAGCAGAGCAACTGGGTGCTTTATCAATCTAGCCCTTGTTCAAAAACACCAAATCTCCACCAAACCACTTGAAAAGTCCATAAATGCACAAAATGCTGACAGAACCAGCAACCAAGCTGGAAAAATATCTTCTTTCATTCCAATCACCATTACCATGAAAGGACGAACTAAGAAACTCAAAGCATACATTATCTCTCTAGGAAAAGAGGATCTCATCCTCAGTCTCCCCTGACTTAGAACAGCCAATCCCTCTATAGACTAGGCAACTGGTCAGATATCTTTATTGAAAACTCCTTCTCTTACCCCAGATCGAAGCCCTCAAAGATACTTATTGAGGTCTTTTAACCTTGACCCAGATCTCTGGACCAAACGAAACTTTACCAGATACCTTCAATCTCTGGCTATAAAGAAAATCACCATCTCAACCGAAGCAGCCTAGAAATCAGAAAAAGAGAAGATTGAACTCCCAAAAGAAATTTCTGACTTTTCTGACATCTTCTCTGAAGAAGAGCCTAAAGAACTTCCACCACATAGAACCTTTGACCACACTATTGAACTAAAATATGATTTCATTCCAAAAGTTGGAAAAACCTATCCCCTGAACCTGAAAGAAGCAGAAGCCTGCAAGGCCTTCATTGATGAGCATCTTTGCACTGGCAAAATAGTCCCATCCAAATCCCCTCAAGCAGCCCCCTTCTTCTTCGTACCCACAAAGAATGGATCTCTTTGCCCATGTCAAGATTACTGATATGTCAATGAAACAACAATCAAAAATGCTTATCCCATTCCCCTGATTTCTGACCTCATTGACAAACTAAAGAAAGCCAGGAACTTCACCAAGTTTGACATCTGATGGGGATACAACAACATCCACATCAAACCAGAAGACCAGTGGAAAGCCGCTTTTATCACCCCTTTCGGACTTTACAAACCAATAGTTATGTTCTTTGGACAGTGCAATTCCCCCTCCACATTCTAGGCATATATGAATGACACCTTCAAAGACCTCATCACAGAAGGATGGCTTGCCATTTATATGGACAATGTCTTGATCTACTCTGAAAACTACGAGGAACACCAGGAATGAACCAAAAAGGTATTGCAGCAGTTTAGAGAAGAAAAGTTGTGCCTTAAACTCTCTAAATGTCTGTTCAACATGTCCAAAGTTGAATATCTAGGAATGATCATCAGACCTGGCAAGATTGCTATGGACCCAGTCAAGTTAAAGGCAATCGCTGAATGAAAACCCCCCTCCTTGGTCAAGAGGGTTCACTCATTTCTTGGCTTCTGTAACTTCTACCAAAGATTTATCCCCTCCTTCTCTGATATTACTTGCCCTCTACTAGACCTCACTAAGAAAACCTCGACATGGAACTGGTCATCACCTCACCAGAAGTCCTTCAAAATTCTTCAGAACTCCTTCCTCTCTGCACCAATACTACAGATGCCAGACACTTCTAGCCCATTCTTTGTAATGACTGACACCTCTCTTCTTGCCTCAGGAGGAGTCCTAATGCAAAAAGACACCACAGGAGCCCTTCACTCATGTGCATACCTCTCTCAGACCTTCAGATCTGCTGAACAAAATTACGACATCTATAATAGGGAACTCATTGCTATTATTCAAGCATTACATGTCTGGCAGCAATACCTCTCTGGAACAGGACATCCAGTAACAATACTCACCGATCACAAGAACCTGACCTATTTCTGAGAACCTAGGAAGTTGTCTAGATGACAGGCCAGATGGCTTCTCTTTCTGCAGGACTTTGACCTGCAGTTCAAATATCTACCTGGATCCCAAATGGGACCAGTCAATGTTCTAAGTCAAATCCCAGACATCAACACTAGTAACAACAATATCTCAACTCTCCTACCCAACCAACTTTTCATCAATCTAATCAATGCCACATTAGCAGACAAAATTACATCGTCAACCCCTGATGACCCCCTTGTAAAGAAGGCACTGGATGCCCTTGCTTCTGACTCCTCCCTTTTCTCTAGGGCCTGCAAAGAGGACTAGGCATACCTTGACAGCTGTCTCTATTTCAAGGGGCACCTATATATACCAGAACCTGCTCGAAAGGACCTAATTTCACATGCTCATGATTCTCCTTCTACCAGACATGAGAGACATTGTAGAACCATCAATCGACTCCAACAGGACTACTGGTGGCCCAGAATGACTACTCAAGTCAAAAATTACATAAAGGAATGCACCACTTGTCAGGCTAACAAGCCCAATACTCACTCAGCCCTGTCCCCCCTCCATCCAATTCCATCACAATGCACTTGTCCTTTCCAGCAAGTCTTGGTTGACTTGATCATCAACTTGCCTCCCTCCAAGGGCTTTGACTCTCTCATGGTCGTGGTCAACCATGGCCTTACTAAGGGGGTAATTCTCCTCCCTTGCCTGAAAACCATTGACACAAAAGGAGTTACTCAACTATTCTATGATCATATGTTCAAACGCTTTGGACTACATGATAAATGTATCTCCAACAGAGGACCCCAGTTCACCTCAGTATTTGCCAGAGAATTGGGACAACTCTTTAACTACGAAGTCGCTCTTTCCATGCCTTATCACCCTCAGACTGATGGAGAAACAGAACAGGTAAATCAGGAAGTTGAAACCTTCCTAAGAATATTCTGTGATGGAAACCCAAATAAATGGTCTGAACTACTTTCTATCGCTGAATTGTGCCATAACTCCGCAGTACATTCTACCACCCAACAAACTCTGTTTGCTCTCATGATGGACTACTAACCCTGTCTCTACCTGAAAATTGGCAAAACATTTGTCCCTACATTACAGTCTCAACTCTTCTCCCTAGAACACTCCAGAAGAGAAGCTTTAGAAGCACACGAAAAAGCAAGAAGACTCATGAGGGAACAAATCACCTCTAAATTCAAACCATGGAAAGTCAGAGATAAGGTGTGGGTAGAAGGCCAAAATCTTGCCCTCCATCTCCCATCACAAAAACTGTCACCTAAGCGACATGGACCCTTCAAAATCACACAGGTCTTATCTCCCATCACTTACTGACTAAAGATCCCTTCCATTTGGACAATTCAAGACATATTCCACACTTCCAACCTCTCTACTTATACTGAAACAGCCGAACACAGCCCTAACCACTCCTTACCTCCCCCAATCACTATCAAGGGACAGGAACAATATGAAATCCATTCCCTTCTCATGCACAAAGGCCTTGAAACTAAATGGAAATTCCTTGTCTGGTGGGAAGGTTACTTCAGGACAGATTCGACATAGGAACCAGAAACAAACATTGCTGAGGATGCCTCTGAAATACTTGCCAAATATAAGGAGAAATTCCTGGAAGTTTTCGCCTCCCTCACCCCCACTAAAAACTCTCACTTTCATCAAAAAAAATCATCTCCAAACTATGCAATCTCCTACTAAGCCCACCTCCAACCTTTTTATCAATAATGTCCCAGTCATCCCTGTTACCACCACCCGACTCCCTCAGTATGCCAGGCACATACTCATTGCCTCCCTGCTAGACAACCTAGTCATCTCCTTGGGAATGGAACATACTGATGAGTTCACCAGAAATATCCCCCTTGTCCTCACAACTTGAGCTTACTATTCCTATGCCTCCATTTGCATTCTTCATTCCAGAATTGAGCCCTCTCACACCAGAGATTCTCAGTTCATAACTATGGGCCACACCCTAGTACATCATCAGACTTCCGTCCTAGATCTCCTCAAACACCTAGGAATGTTGGACATAATCAATCTTCAATTGTTCTCAACCATTAGACATGTACTCCACCCTATCCTACTTTCTCTCTCAATGGACGATTGAAGCTATTATTTTCATAATACCTTCCACTATGTTGAATCTCCCCCCAGGGAGCCATCTCCCCCAGTAATCCCCCAGGCTCTTCCTATTCCCCCTAGACACTCCTCAACCTCACCTCCATCCACCACTTCAAACTCGCCTACCACTATAACGTCAGTACTCTTCTCTCAAACTCTGAAGCAATCTTCTTGCCGGAAAACCACTATAGCAGGACCTTATGGTCTACCCTCATCAACAATGGGGAAGAATCGACAGAAGGCAGATAACATACCCACAGAAGCTGTCACTCCTCCCCCATCCACTCTGGCTCCAATCCCATCCAGCATGTCCACCCCCCCGGATGAACAAGGGGTATATTTCACTCAGGTACCAGAAGGAACTGTCTTCCAATGCATCATCGGAGTCACCATCCATAGACTAGAGCAGCCACCACCCTCATCCACTTCCCATCAACCTTCTCAGTGTTTTGAGTGTGGGAGTACCAGCCATTGGAAGCATGATTGTCCCCAGTATATTTGTCCTCACTGTTCCATCACTGCTCCAGGTCATTGGTAGTATGAATGCATCCATACCCCTTGTACTTGCTCACGTACCTCTGCCCACTCTACCTATGGCTGTCCTTCTTGGGATGACAGACTACTTGAGGATGAGTTCTTTGTTAATGGTGAAGCCAAAGGAAACATGACTGGGTCCCCCTATGAAGAGATAGAGAATTGTAAGTCAAGTGAGGTTCACTTGAAGCTATTATCAGGGTAATGTTACAATCTTTTTCTTTTTCTCTTTTAGCCCCTCTTTTCTTCACTATTATAAATAGACTGAACTATTCCCATGGACACACACTTACAATAGTGTGTGCTATTTTAATCTTTGATCAACTCCTCAGACCTCTTGCTACCTAATCAATACCTTTCTATAGCCTTACCATATTTTCCCATTGGTAGCATCCCTTATCTTTCACCTTATACTTTTCTCTCACCATTTCCATCTTCTTTACAGACCTTATCTCCTCGTATCATCCCTGTTCCTTGATGATACTCATAGTTCCCACTCCCATATAGCCACCTTCATGGACTATAAGTAGGCTAACTCTCTTTCTGTAAAACTCCAAGCTAGTTCTATGTAATACCAGCTAGATTCTAGTCTCTCCTTGATCCTTAAGTGGGAACCCTGCCTCACTAAGCTTTTCTCCTTCGTCACTGTCTTTAACAACTGGGAATAGTGCCCCAGCATTGTGACTTCATAGGAGTAACCAACCCAAAGTATTCAGTCAGTCGACCTACTGTTGAGTGGTCACTGTAAGCTAGAGTCTACGCTTTAATGTAACACTCACTGATAAAGTTGAAGCAATACTCCTTCTGGTGAAACTATCAAAGGAAATAGACTTTCTAGTACATAGCTTTAATCAGGAGGTCAGAACAGTCAAAGTAGATTCAATCTCATTATCCACTTTGGCTAGCTCCAAAACTCTGACTGTTGTGGCCATCAAACAGGCAGCCATGATGCATTGGCAGTAAATCCAGTTCTACAAGTGCAACAGTTCTCAACCCATCAAACAGCAGACTGTGAAAAAGATTTCTGCAGTCAAGTGCAAGTTGGATGACCCACAACCCACTGCTCAGTATTAGTCCATACACCAGTAGTCTGGTGGTTCAAAGGATAATGGTAATTCCCAATCAGAGCACAAGAAGAAGTACAACAAGCATGCTGAGGAGTGGAAGAAGAAGAAAGAGGCTAATTATATTGTGTCTCTGGCCATGACTCCTACACTGGACCTACATAAGCTTTCATTTATGTCTGGTGCAATGAACTTTGACCCCCCTGCCTTCCCTCCTAAAATTGCCACCTTCAGCTTCATACACTCCATGGATGTCCAATCAACCTGCAAAACCATCCACATTCTCAAGACATATCTTCTGTCTCATCTACCTCCTGTGCCAACTGATATACTCACTGAGTACTACAATGTCACACCATCTGATGTTGGACCATTCAATCCAAAGCACATTCACTTGTTGGATCATCTAACCACTTCTCCTCTCATCTCCTTTTACCAGGATGAGGAAGAAACCATTCCCTTTGGAAGCCCCATACCTGAGGATAACTTGCTACTGGCAGAGTACCTTGACAGATACTACCTAGAGGATAACTGCTTTGCTGAGGAGTCCAACACCATAGACCTTGAGATTAGACAAGTCTACTTGTCTTCCACTCTTGATCCAAACACTGACAAACCACAATGTTCATTTCTACAACTGTCCACAGCTGTTAAGCATGTATATAAATATGTTTGTAGCTAGTGTAAATAAATGTGTTCATGAACTAACTGCCTTATGTGTTTCATATAAAGACAAAGAGTGAACTTGAGCAGACCACTCTGCACAGTGGATCCTTGATTTTGGTGCCTCCCAGCATTTTACTCATTGCATTAATGACTTTGTCAAGTATGAACCTACAATGTCCAAAGTATCTATAACAACCATTGCAAGTTGAGATGTTGTTATTGCTAGATCTGGAAAGATAATCCTTTGGATCTGCTCCAATTGGACAATGTCCTACATGTTCCAGACCTAACTGGCCATTTACTATCAGTTGGAACACTTCTCTGCATGAACTCAGAATGATCCCTTATAGGACATTCATGAAATCTAACCTTTTGGGACAGTCATACCCTAATTGCATCATTTAAACTGTGTAACTTCCATGATATGATGTACATTATTCATGTGTCATGTGTCAATCAGATTGATGTTACCATTGCATCTGTAGACATGAGTATTATGCATAAACAATTCAGACATCTCTCTTCAGAGGTTCTGTCCAAGTGTCATGACTTTGACAACTTACATCAACTCTGACACTCAACTCCTCCCAGGACCAACCTCTTCTACTCTATGTATCACCTCTGCTCCAACTTCTACTACTTCTCCAACACAATGTGTACTACTCTACTCTGACCTTTCCTTTTATGGTAATTATATTTATGGTTATCTTTGAACCTGATTGCTGGTCCTTTGGCAATCCAGCTATTCTATCTTCTATTTCTATCCCATTATACTTTATGATTCATCACACTGCATGACATCATTTATATTGATCCATCATTATCTTTATCATTGATCCTTTGCCCTTTCATATGATACTTTATAGCATATGTCAACTTTATAGCCTCGCCCTCCTGTATTTAAGTCATAGATACTGAGGACTTACTCCTCAGTTCAAATATTGATCCTAAGACACCTTCTTCCCTAATTCTGACCCTGTTGAGCTTCTTCTATCATATCTCCAACCTAATATATCTCTAACAATCCATACACTTTGTTGCACTTGTTGTCCAATGTTACATCTGACTACAACCCTCTGAAATATAAAGACAAGGGAGTACAAGGGCACAACACATAAGTTGAAGCCATAGTCCTCACCCCTTCAATCAACTCCAATCTATCTCCACCCACTTTCCCACACTGCTCCACTTTCCCATGCTCTGTCTGACCTATATCCAGTCAAAGTTAGCTAGTCAGAGGAACTGGTCTTGACACCAAGGCATGTAAGTATATGTGTGAGTTTCTGCAAACTACCCAGATGCAAACTGACATACCCTGTCCTGGTTGCACACTTGGTAAAATGATGAACCACTACTTCCCAGACAACAATTAACATGTGACATGACTGTTTGAGTTGATCTACTCTGACCTGAAGTCATTTCTGATGGAATAATACCAGAAACATCAGTACATGATCATCTTTTATGATGATTTCACATCCTTTGAGTGGACCATAAACCTGCAAAGCAAAAATTCCATATTACAGGCCACCAAAAATTTCTTAAATATGTGACCACTCAATTTAATGCTATTGTCAAAGGATGGATGTCTAATGTAGGAGGAGAGTATATGTCCAAAGCCTTTGATAGGTTACTTTGAGACCATGGCATCTATATTTACCAGAGCACTCCTCATACTCCATAGCAAAATGGATGCATAGAACAATTGATCTACACTTTAATGGACAAAGTAGAATCTATACATCATGAGGCATACCTTCCACCTTCATACTGGGAGTTTGTGACATCCCATGTGACCCATATCTATAATTGGACCCCTATCCACCAACTCAGATGGAAGACCCTATATGAACAAATTCATGGGGAACTTCCTGACATCAGTCACTTACAAGTTTTCAACTGTAGTTTATATGTACATCTGTCACCCAACATCCACAAAGATAAGCTTTCAGCTAAATCTGAGATGATGACATACCTTGGTGTTGCCCCTGGAAACAATCAGAACTTACTATTCACGTGAGCAAATAGCTTAGTGTTCACATCCACTCATATACTATTTGATGAGATGTATTTTCCTTATTGTCAGAACACTTGGCATAGAGTGCCTAATGTTCCACATACCCATAATATCAAAAATATCCCAGACAATGAGGTAGCACCTCTACTGGATCCCCTCTCTGTGTTGGAGAATGAACTGACATGTCTAAAGAA
>JBBPLB010000246.1:0-14844 GCA_038089595.1 Bothia castanella
CTAGGATTCTATCAAAATGAATGCTCAATGAAAAATTCATATCTCCAGAATGGCTTAGTCAAATATTACGAAACTTGGTAGAGTATTAGGTCATAGTATGAACTATTGATTGGTAGTGTAGTGGTTACGTGGTGTTGTTTACTCACTCAGCACGATATGATTTTCGTGCAGGTCAGCACCTGGGGGGAATAGGCAGAGGCTGGGGAACTATTGAGGGAGAAGGTTCCCTGGGGGGTGGTTCGACGTGGTGGGGGGTATTGTGAAAATAATAGCTCCAGTTGTCCATTGAAAGGGAAAGTAGGATGGGACAGAGTATGTGTTCAATGGTCAAGAATGATAAAAGATTGATGATATCTAACTTCCCAAGATGTTCGAGGAGATCAAGGACAGAGGTACGGTGATGTACTAAGGCATGGCCCATGGTTATGAATTGGGAGTCCCTAGTACAGGATGGCTCAATCCTGGAGTGAAGAATGCGAACAGAGGCATATAAATAGTAAGCTTGGGTTGCAAGGATAAAGGGAGTGTTTCTGGTGAACTCATCGGTACGTTCCATCTCTAAAGAGATGACTGGGTCATCCAGCAAGGAGGCGATAAGTATACATCTAGTATACTGAGGGAGTTGAGTGGTAGTAACAGGGATGACTAGGGAGTTGTTGATGAACAAGTTGGAGGTGGGCTCAGTAGGAGACTGTATGGTTCAGAGAGAACTTTTTGTGATGAGGGTGAGGATTTTTAGTGGGGGTGAGGGAGGTGAAAACTTCCAGGAATTTCTCCTTATATTTGGCAAGTATTTCAGGGGCATCCTCAGCTATGTTTGCTTCTGGTTCCCATGTTGAATCTGCCCTGGAGTAACCTTCCCACCAGACAAGGAATTTCTGCCTAGTTTCAGGACCTTTGTGTACAAGAAGGGAGTGGATTTCATATTGTTCCTGTCCCTTGACAGTGATTGGGAGAGGTAGAGAGTGATTGGGGCCATGTTCAGCAGTTTCGGTGTAGATAGAGAGGTTGGAAGCATGGAATATATCTCTGATTGTCCAAGTGGAAGGGATTTTTAGTCAGTAGGTAATAGGAGATAAGACCTGTGTGACTTCAAAGGGTCCATGTCATTTGGGTGACAGTTTACGCAATGGGAGATGAAGTGCGAGATTTCGGCCTTCTACTCATACCTTATCTCTGACTTTTCATGGTTTGAATCTAGAGGTGATTTGTTCCCTCATGAGTCTTCTTGCTTTTTCATATGCCTCTAGGGCCTTTTTTCTGGAGTGTTCCAGGGAGGAGAGTCGGGACTGTAATGTAGGGATGAATGTTTTTCCAATTTTTGGGTAGGGACAGGGTTGGTAGCCCATCATGAGAGCAAACAGAGTTTGTTGGGTGGTAGAATGTACTGCGGAGTTATGACAGAATTCAGCGATAGGGAGTAATTCGGACCATTTATTTGGGTTTCCATCACAGAATATTCTTAGGAAGATTTCTACTTCTTGATTTACCCATTCTGTTTCTCTGTCAGTTTGGGGGTGATAAGGCGTGGAAAGGGCAACTTCATAGTTAAGGAGTCGTCCAAGTTCTCTGGCAAATACCAAGGCAAACTGGGGTCCTCTGTCAGAGATACATTTGTCATACAGTCCAAAACGTTTGAACACATGGTTGTAGAAAAGTTGGGCAACTCCTTTTGCATCAATGGTTTTTAAACAAGGGATGAGAATTACCCCCTTTGTAAGGCCATGGTTGACCACAATCATAAGAGAGTCAAAACCCTTGGAAGGAGGTAAGTCGGTGACCAAGTCAACCGAGACTTGTTAGAAAGGATGAGTACTTTGCAATGGAATTGGGTGGAGGGGTGGTAGGATCGGATGAGTATTGGGCTTGTTGGCTTGGCAAGTAGCACAACCTTTAATGTAGTTCTTGACCTGAGTGGTCAGTCTGGGCCACCAGTAATCCTGTTGGAGTTGATTGATGGTTCTAAAATGTCCTCCATGTCCAGCAGAAGGGGAATCGTGAGCATGGGAAATTAGATCCTTTCGAGCAGGTTCTGGCACATATAGGCATCCCTTGAAGTAGAGACAGCCATCAAGGTATTCCCAGTCCTCTTTGCGGGCCCTGGGGAAAAGGGAGGAGTCAGAAGCAAGGGCATCCAGTGCCTTCTTTACAAGGGGATCGTCAGGGGTTGATGATGTGATTTTGTCCGCTAATGTGACATCGATTAGATTGATGAAAAATTGGTCAGGTAGAAGGGTTGAGATATTATTGTTACTAGTGTTGACATCGGAGATTCGACTTAAAGCATCGGCTAGTCCCATTTGGGATTCTGGTAGATGTTTGAACTGCAGGTCAAAATCCTGCAAAAAGAGAAGCCATCTGGCCTGACGTCTAGACAATTTCCTAGGTTCTCAGAAATAGGTCAGGTTCTTGTGATCTGTGAGTATTGTTACTGGATGTCCCGTTTCTGAGAGGTATTGCCATTAGGAATGCAATGCTCAGATGACAGCAAGGAGTTCCCTATCATAGATGTTGTAATTTTGTTCTGCAGATCCGAAGGTCTGGGAGAGGTATGTACAGGGGTGAAGGGCTCCTATGGTGTCTTTTTGCATTAGGACCCCTCCTAAGGCAAGAAGAGAGGTGTTGGTCATTACAAAGAATGGGTTAGAGGTGTCTGGCATCTATAGTATTGATGCAGAGAGGAAGGAGTTTCGAAGAACTTTGAAGGAATTCTGGTGAGAAGATGACCAGTTCCATATTGAGGTTTTCTTGGTAAGATCTAGTAGGGGTCAAGCAATATCAGAGAAGGAGGGAATGAATCTTTGGTAAAAGTTACAGAACCCTAGGAATGAGCAGACCCCCTTGACCGATGAGGGGGGTTTCCATTCGGCGATTACTTTCAATTTGACAGGGTCCATAGCAATTTTGCTGGGTCTGATAATCATTCCTAAGTATTCAACTTCGGATGTGTTGAATAGGCATTTGGAAAGTTTAAGGTGCAACTTTTCTTCTCTAAACCATTGGAGTACTCTTTTGGTACGTTCCTGGTGCTCTTTGTAATTTTCTGAGTAAATCAGGACATCATCCATGTAGATGACAAGCCATCCTTCAGCAATGAGGTCCTTGAAGGCATCGTTCATATATGCCTGGAATGTGGAGGGGGAGTTACACTGTCCAAAGAACATGACAGTCGGTTCATATAATCCGAAAGGGGTGATAAAGGCAGCTTTCCACTGATCTTCCAGTTTGATGTGGATGTTATTATATCCCCATCGGATGTCAAACTTAGTGAAGTATTTGGCTTTTTTCAATTTATCAATGAGGTTGGAGATCAGGGGAAGGGGATAAGCATTTTTGATAGTTGCTTCATTGACATATTGATAGTCTTGGCATGGGTGAAGGGATCCATCCTTCTTGGGTATGAAAAAGAAAGGGGCTGCTTGGGGTGACTTGGATGGGACTATTTTGCCTGTACGAAGATGTTCATCAATGAAGGTTTTGCAAGCTTCTGTCTCCTTCAGATTCAAGGGGTAGGTTTTTCCAACTTTTGGAATGAAATCGGGTTTTAACTCGATGGTATGGTCAAAGGTTCTATGCGGTGGGAGCTCTTTTGGTTCTTTTTCAGAAAAGATGTCAGAGAAGTCAGAAAATTCTTTTGGGAGTTCGATCTTCTCTTTTTCTACTTTTTGGGCTGCTTCGGTTGAGATGGTGACTTTCTTTACAGTTAAGGATTGGAGGTATCTGGTAAAGTTTTGTTTGGTCCAGAGATCTGGGTCAAGGTTAAAAGACCTCAATAGGTATCTTTGGGGACTTTGGTCTGGGGTAAGAGAAGGAGTCTTCGATAAAGATATCTGACCAGTTGTCCAGTCTATGGAGGGGTTGGCTGTTCTAAGCCAGGGGAGGCCAAGGATGAGATCTCCTTTTCCAAGAGAAATAACGTATGCTTTGAGTTTCTTGGTTCGTCCTTTCATAGTAATGGTGATAGGAATGAAAGAGGATATCTTCCTGGCTTGGTTGCTGGTCCTGTCAGCGTTTTGTATGTTTATGGGTTTTTCAAGTGGTTTGGTGGGGATTTGATGCTTCTGAACAAGGGTTAGATTGATAAAGCATCTGGTTGCTCCACTATCAATCAGGGCTTTCGTTTTGATGACTTTTGCTCGAGTAGAGATGAGGACAGGGATGTGAATGGATTGCACATGAGAGTTCATCATAAATACAGGAGCAAGAAGTTGGGAAGATGACATCAAGTCTTCTTCCCCTTTTAAAAATCCTTAACAGAGACAACTGCTACAGTCTGGTCCTCCTCCTCTTCTTCTTCTGCAAAGCATGTTTGGAGAACCTTGAGGATCTCTTCTTTTGGAATGTTTCATTGGGTGAGGACGTTTAAATACTCCTTCATTGGGTCTTCTGGTTCGACCAGTTTTGATTTGGTGGGGATAGCCCTGACTCTTTGTGGGCTTCTAGGGGGTCTGGGTGGTGGAGAAGAGGTTGTTCCTTCCTTCTTGTGGTCTCTGGCCATATGCCCAGGTTTACCACATATGAAACATTTTCCCTTTTTCATGTATTTGGCTCTATCTGTGGGGGAGAGACGAATTCAGTCCACATCCATGGCATTGGGGTCTCGGGTGGGTCTGGAATGGGAGAAGTGACTGGGGAAATACTTTTTTCCTTGGAAGAGGGCATCGACTCATTTGATATGGTTATGGAAGAGGTTGGGCTTCTCAATCCATTCTTTCAGGATGATAGGTTCTTTTTCACAAGACAGGACTTTGACGACAATACGTCTATCCATCTCATTGATGAGCCACTTGATAAGGGCTCTATCGTCTTTGATCTGGGAGCGAGTGGCAAGGAGTTGGAATTGGGAGATGAACTTTTCAAATCCATCATCCTGCTGGGTTCTTCTTTGTTTTAAAGTTGAGAGGTCAGCTCATGCTTTCATGCTGGGATTGTAAGGGGTAAACGTATCTCGGAAGGCTTTTTCGAACTTTTCTCATGTAAGTTCTTTGTTTACTTCCTCTTTGTTACCCATTTCCATGATTTTAAGGTACCATCCTTTCCTTGCCCCTTGCTCATTTTGTTCAGGGCCATGAGGATCTGCACAGATTCAGAATAGAGTTTTCCGTTCATAAGAAAGTATGCTTCCATGGAAAGAATTCATTGGGAGGCATCTTCAGGGTTTCTGGAGAAGTCTTCAGGGAGACCCACCCTGAGTTCCACAAGTTTTTCTGACATGTCTTCTTCTTCTGATTCAGATTCCTTTTCTGAGTCTGTTGGGAAAAGGGGACTATTAGGATGATGAGGGGGTATAGGTGGTTCTGGTTCTGGTTCTGGGAGATCGATGGGTCTGGGTTCTTCTGTTGTTCTGAGTGATGACTCAGCTACAGGAACTAGTTCATAACCAGTGATCTGGTTCTGGAGACCTTGGATAGCTTTTCTGACAAATCCTTCTGGAGGTGGTTCTTCTCCGTAACGGAGTTCTTCTTCTTCTTCTTCTGAGAAGACTGACAGTGCTCTCAATGGGCGATGTCGGGGGGTTAATGCCGGGTTGGCTGAGAAGGAGGATCCTACGATCCTTCTGGGATTCCTTCTTTCTGAAATGATGGACGGCTTTACTTCTCAATGGAAGAAGCGATAAGAAAGCTAGTTCTTTTGTTATGCTAAAGCGTAGACTCTAGCTATAGTGACCACTCAACAGTAGGTCGACCGACTGAGTATTCGGGATAGGCTGCTCCTAAGAAGTCACAATGCTGGGGCACTATTCCTAGTCATTTGAGATGTTGATGAAGGAGGAAGACTTAGTGGGGCAGAGTTCCCACTTAAGGATCTGAGTGAGACTAGAATCTAGCTGGTATTGCATAGAACTAGCTTGGAGTTTACATGAAGAGAGTCGGCCTACTTATAGTCCATGGAAGTGGCTATATGGGAATGGAAACTATGAGTATCATCAAGGAAGAGGGATGATACAAGGAGATAAGGTCTGAATAGAAGATAGCAACGGTGAGAGAAAAGTATAAGGTGAAAGATAAGGAATGCTACCAATGGGAAAATATGGTAAGACTATGGAAAGGTATTGAATAGATAGCAAGGAGTCCAAGGAGTTGATTAAAGTTTGAAGTAGCGCATGCTATTGTAAGTGTGCGCCCATGGGAATAACTCAGTCTGTCTGTAATAGTGAAGAAAGAGGGGCTAGACAAAGGAAAAGAAAAAGATCATAACACATAGTCCATTTGTCAAGTGTACACTTGATCTGTTTTTATTTTGGTTAGTAGTGCTCATCCAATTGTTGCATACTCACTGCTGTGAGCATCAGTACAAATGTAACCTTTGAGAATGGATTATAATATTCCATCCATTTAATCCCTTCATCATTCTTCTTCTTGAAGAGTATCTCATTAATGACTTGCTGGATCATATTGTTCTTATAGATACCAGTAGAGCAAGGGTAAAGTTTCTAGACATCAGATATTAATCAGTTTGTAGAGTGTATACTGAACATTAATACTTACATGGTAAGCAAATGCCAACTTGTGCTTCAGCTCCATTACCAGCTTCCAGTTTTTCTCAGTGGCTGTCCCATCTCCTGTTTGAAATTTGTATAATGAGACAATAAATGACTTTGCTCCTGATTTGAATTGCCCCTGTAGATTTGAACCATGTGCAGTGATCTAAAAGATATTGAGTGATCAATGTGCCACCTAAATCAACACTTATGATCTTGATCTTGTTAGGATCTAGCTCTATGTGTGGTAGCTTGTGGTAGATACAACTAATGTCAAAGGTATCCCTAACCCAATTGAGCTCCTTGCAGGGCTCTGGAAAAGGGTTCTTGGTCAGTAAGAGAGTGTGATAGAACTCAATAGTTGTTCTGATGACTTGATGATCTTACAAAGAATAGTCTGCCATCTTTGGTCAATTTTTCACAGATATGGTCTGTTTGCTCATGTCATGACTAGTGGGCTTGAACTCAGCTGCTTGGACAGCTTCCCTATCATCCATCACTGCCTTCATGTCCTGCATGACCATTTCACCTGCCAACAAATCATCATCATTGCTAAGGATAATGTGGCACAAATGCTTTCTCTGAGTGAATGGCAGATTACCATAGTCCTTCAGATTTTCATTGTGATCAGCTTTGTTAGATCTGATGCCATTAGATCTATGGTTGGTAATGGTCAATGCACCACAATGTTACTTGTTGAATTACTTATTCTATCTGATCTTTACCAGTGAATGGAGTGGATACACAAACTCTCTTATGTATAACAGTCTCATTTAGGGTGAGCCCACCTAGTTTTGTTGACTCAACTGGCTCCAAAACATGGATGTGAGAGATAAGCATTGTCTGTCAATCAATTAACACATATACAAACAATGGATGACATGAAACATATCTACTGACATTGCTGAGCCTTCAGCAAAGAGGGTGGGTGGGATGTTGCCCTTCCATGCCACAAGTGTTCCCAGAGTGGACAGACTAGCATAAGTCAGTGTGGAGGCAAGACCTCCTGTAGCACAAGATTCAAACTAGATAGATTAAATCAAAACACACACAAGGAATAGTAAGGTACTCACCACTTTGTCTGCAACAGACAGCATGTCACTGACCATCCTCTGGGCTGGAGACAGTGGTTGAGCCTTAAGTGGGTTGACTTGAGCTGCTTTCATGACTTGATCCCACTTTTGGGGGTGCTCCTCACATCGCTTGGTTTTGACCTACATGTCTTGCTTCTGGTTGGTCTTTTCTTATTCACAATCATCTGTATATTGCATGATCATAGCAATAGCTCAGTACTGTAATGCAGGCAATAATTCATATACTTACTTTGTATAGCTTGAAGCTTTGCCATTGGACAATGAAGACAGTGGCCAAGCACACTACCTGGCTATATGCCTTGGGACTGCATTGGATCCTTGAGATTTTTTTTGCATAATGAATGATTGTAGATAAAAGATCAGTGAGAGATAAGCAATTAAAGAATGTGGAATAAAATGTAGTAGACCAACAGATAGGTGGATAGACAATCAGTTCTACTTAAATATGTTAGCTGTAGTGGTCAGATCCACAAATGGATGACCATCTGACCTGGTTTACTGTGCCAAACAACAACTACAGGGTTGTTTGACCATGAGGACCTGGTAGTAGGACTGGGCTTGATACCAATGTTTGAGCTGGCAGGGCAGCAACCAGGAAGTAGGGTAGAGACTACAGAGACCTGGTATTATAGTTTAGAGTTCAAAAAAAAAAATAGAATGGCAACTTATCAAACTATGGATCAGCCATTTGAAAGTCAAGGGCTAAATCACAGTCATAGTCTTGGGTTCAAGCCTGAGGGTTGGGGTACACATAATAGAGACCATGGGGACCTAGTATCATAGTCTGGAGTTTGAAAAAAAAAAGAACAGTGACATACCAAACTACAGATCAGCCATTTGAAAGTTAAGAGCAAGGTTGGAGAAAGGGTCAGTCATCAGCAGAAGATCAGTCAGTTATTGATCATCCCATTCTCACCATATTTCCTTGTACACTGAGCCCACATCAAGCCCACATTTTTTCTCACTGCTTGTGACAACATACCTGCAACTATTGCAGGTATACCTTTCTAACTACTGGAGGAGTGCATTGACACATCACTCATTCAATACCATGCCATAGGCAGTGGGAAACCAAGACATGGCAAGCACAATGTGCCACTGGGACTAATGACTCAGACAATGAACAAGATATCAATGAAGCCATCAACTTACCTGGTTTTGATGTTGATCATGACATTGACATGCTAGACAGAGCTCTCAATGTTCTAGAGTCTGACTTTTGGGAGGATAAGCATGAAGACACACCAGCCACACTGACTGTTGAGGAAGGACATGGCCCTCACTTTCCACACTTCACCCAGGAGTTTTCAGAGAAGCCTGCAGTAGATATTATCAGCCATGAGGAGACTCCATTTGAACAAATGAAATGTTATCAGGAGGTAACTGGAAGAGGAGAATACACTCTATTTGCCAATTGTGAGGAATGGGCACTTGTTCAGTGGCTCATCAAGAACATGAACCAATGTGCCACAGAAGAATTTTAAAGCTATCTATAGTCATAATAAAATCTTTTATACAACTAACGTACCTGTACAAAGACAAAGAATCAGACACAGCCATCCTATGGTAGCAAATACACTTTCCTGAAGCTCATGGACAAACTATCCACAGGACCAAAATGAGTCTGTAGACTCATCTATGTCCATGGTGATCTTAGCCCACTTGATGAAAACAATGTGGTGATGGAGGATATACAAGATGGTGAAACTGAGGAGCTTGAGCTTTGGATGCATGATCTGATGGCCTGTATTCAAGAGTTAATGGGCCATCCCACATTTAATGGAAGTATGGCTTACACACCAGAAAAGGTCTATACAGATGCTGAGGGGCAGACTCACTGATATGATGAAATGTGGACTGCTGACTGGTGGTGGGATATGCAGGTGAGTTGTTTCTCATCACTTGACACTGATACACATCTGAAATTGCTCAGATATGGTTGCTAGCTGGTGCAACCATCGCACCAGTGATATTAGCATCTGATAAAACAGAACTGTCATGGTTCAAAGGTAACAAAACTATGTGGCCCATTGTAGAGAACCAATGTTCCCTACAGTTGTACCTATCCATTCTATGGTCTCCCAGCAATCCTTGATCACCATTCCATCATCCAACCTCACTCTATCTGCAGCTGACCATGAACCACTTTGGTTCTCTAGTGAACTGTCTTTTCTGTTTACAGGTCTGACTGTTCAACTGTTCAGTCTGCATCTGAGGTAAGTTCAGTCCATGTTGGAGCTTTCTTGAACTATTGTTGGAAGCTTCAGAAACATTTGTATATGATTATTTCATTTGTCATAGTATATTTCATGTTACTAGGGCCTTCTTGGCCATGATCTCTAATGTCCTAGAGATGTCTTATACTCACTATACCATACTTACAACCCATTTTCATCACTAAAGTCTCAGGTTTGCCCAGACTATAAAATCATGTATATACCCCTTTTTGGGAAATCTATCTTTTGCACTGAGCATCTGGTTATCACTTAAGTAAATCACCTTTGTCTCTATTGCTGTACTCATTGTCTCTCATCTCAAGCATACTGTCTGCTCATCACTTGTCTCTCATATCAATAACCACCTCTTTTCTACTTGTCAGACCATCATCTCCTAGGTCAGTTCACTCTTCTGACCACTGTCTTACATCAGACCTCCCTTTAGGGTTGCACATTTCACACCCTTCACATCATTCTCTTCCTTAGACCACAGTGGATTTGTTCCTTTGAGGCCCTTATGATCTCTTCACTGTATACCTGACAATAGGAAACATATTAAAAGATGTGTGTCGTGAACCCTTGTACTGTTGTTGTTTGGGAAAAGATGAAGAGGATGTTAGGTATATCCCTCAAGCTTTCCCTTGGGCCCAATCTTACTATAAATTGGTGACTGACAACTAGTCTACCAGGTCAATCAATAGAATACTACTGAATGAGTTGCAACTTAGTAAATTGAATCCCCAATTGTTCTTCCAAATCTAGGATATACTATCCTAAAAACTTGGGTTGGCTTATTCCTAGCTGATATATGTAACAGGGGTTGACTATGATAAAGTAATCAAGTCCTAGATGTTAAATACAATACTTGCAATAATAGATTATAGCTTGTTGAATAGTTTGTGCTTGATCTATAGGTCTGATGGCTATGTAGGATTTATGGTGAGGGTGTGCCTTGATTATGTAAATCCTGAAATAGAAGGTTTCTTCTGATCATTTGTGGATGTTGTGTAATAAATTCTCAAAGATAATACAAGAGAATCTACTAATATGTTTCTAGTGTTTGAACTAGTTGTTGTATCTGAAAAGTAAAGTGTGGGAAAATTCCCTTTAGAGTCACTCAGTGTTCACTCAATTTGGTTATTTGTAAACCTATTGTATTGGCTCACTGGAGTACTAGATATGTGCAATTGTACACTCAGGTATTAGATATTCCTAGACTAGATTTATCTAGGTTACAGTGCCTTTCTGCTATAGTGGCCACCTAATAACTGATTGATGATGTAATCAGAGGGGTCTTGGACCAGTCCTCCTATTGGCTGAAGCGTTCTACTTAGTGCTGATTAGCCAAAGTCTTAAATGTACAAAAGTATAGGCTAAAAACCCTAATACTGATTAGAAGAGAGATTGTTCTTTATCTACACTTCTTTGAGCTTATATAAGTGATCTAATCGGCTGGATCTTATCACTCAGGGGCTACCTTATCAGTGATCTTATCTATTACCAAAGCAATAAATCTAAGATGAGTTTTGAGGCACAATCAGCTCTCCTTATATATGTACATATTACAAGTGGCTGTGCTTGGATTCATATCAGACATTAGATTAGTCATCATGAGTCATTATGAGTCACAGTCCCAATGAGTCATTTTGAGTCACTATGAGTCAGTAGGGCTATGAGAGCACAGATTGAGAGAGGCTGTTCATTCCCATGGAAGGTTTAGAGTTTAATGTAACCTTATTCTCTTTTTAGATCCATGGGAATGTCTTGGAATGTTCTAGATCAATGCTGTATCTGAGTGGCTATGTTGGCAGCACTCTAAGTAAGGCAAGAGTTATGTGATTCTCTGGATCATGTGATTTTTATCACATGATGTGTCTGTGCAGTCATCTAATTGAAACCAGTACTACATGATTGTTGCTAATGAACTAGTTAAAGTACTACTAATGTCTAATAAAAACTAATGTGCAAAGATTCATGAATATCTTTACAATGGATAAAGCTATTGAGGAGAAATTTTGTAGGATGGTAGTGCATGGTTGACTCCATCCATTGATAGAAAAGGAAATGCATAGCTCTTCTTTCTGACTCAGCATAATATGTTTTTCATGTAGGTCATTTTTTTCAAAGAAATATTCATATCTCATGAACTGTTAGGGTTGCTTACATAAAAATTAGTGGATATATACCTTATAGCATGGAGTGTTTATTGATGTAGAGAGAGGCATGGTAACTATAGTACTTGACTATGCATGAAATGTTTTCATACAGATCAGCACCATACCTCCATACTACTGGGTTACTTACCTGTTTCAAAACTTGCATCCTTTGAAGACAACTTGGTCACTGGTTACTGCCTTTTCCACTATTACATGATGTTACTGCTAAAGCCGTTTGTGGCTACTGGCAAGCAAGGTGTCGAGATGGTTGGTGCTGATGGCTACATTCACCAGATCTTCCCAATTCTTGCTATGTTTATTGACAACCATCCCAAGCAATGTCTAGTGACATGTTGTACTGAAAATCAATGCCCCAGGTGCCTGGTGCCACCTGATCAGCAGGGTCAAAATGTCTAGTTCTCACACCACAGTCAAATACAAACAATGTAAACACTTCATACTCAAGCCACTAATGAGTATCCACCTGAGTTCATTGCTAAGGGCTTATGTCTGGTCTTCTCACCCTCCTGAGCCAAGCTCCTCTATACCAACATCTTTCTTTGTATCACATCCAACATTCTCTATCAACTCCATTAAGGTATTATTAAAGACCACTTAAAGCAATGGTGTGACATACTCACTGAGATAGTATAGCTCAATGCTAATTTTCCCAGGACTCCATCACTTCAAGAAAGAGGTTTCAACCATCAAACAGTGGACAGCTAGAGATCACAAACAGTTCAAATGGGTCTTTATCAGCACCCTTGTTGGCACTAATGTGGAACCACATGTCCGGCAGGCTGCTTGCAGTCTTGTGGACTTTGTCCATCTTGCTGAGTACTGCTCACATACAAATGACACCCTCACTGTGCTGCAAAATGCTCTGGATGATTTCCACTGCCTGAAGGATGTGTTTATAGAACTTGGGTACTAGGACCATTTCAATATTCCTAAATTCCACTCCCTCATACACTATGCTGATATGATACAAACTCTAGATAGCCTTGATGGGCTCAACACCAAGATCTCAGAATGTCTCCACATTGACTTTGCCAAGAAAGCATATACTACAACCAACCCAAAAAGACTACACTGTCCAGATGACTAGGTGGCTCCAGCAGCAAGAGGCAGTTGTCTGGTTCAATAGCTACCAGGTCTAGTGATGTAGAACTGGCATATTAGACACTGAATCTTCTCATTCAAGCAATTTGGAGCACCATTGTCTAGATCACTATCTTCAAGAATCCCTTACAGTGTAACTATCCCATTATCAAATCTCTTGCCAGCTATGTTTTCTCAAGAAAACAATCCAATATTTAGAACAGCATCATAGAGTTGTATGCTTCCTTGAAGCACTAAGAGTGTTTGTCAACACCCTACATTATGGATGCCAACACAAGTTCAAACCCAATGTTAATGACTGCTTCAATATTTTCAGCAATGTGGTACTCATCAACCACCAGTTGAACATGCAGTGGATGTAAATTTGAGGATATTCTCACACCTAGAATGCTCCAATGGAGCTCATAAGTCACCCACATTGGCAAGATTTGACACCACCCTTGTGGATGTCAATACTGAGCTATGATGGCAATGGGGCAGACTATATGGTATATTGGCTTCAAAGTCATCATGTTACTATCTTTTAATCATTGCATACAGGTCTGCATATGGTAGAAGTCCATGCTATCTTTAGGCTACCATCACACCTCAGCAACTACCCTCATCCCCTCACCTACATTCACTAGTTCAAACCCCTTCAGACATACAACAACAACATGAAAATGTTTCATGTTAGCCACTCTACGAGGCAATGGCTGCCTAATGCCAAGGTCATTCCAGTGCATTGGATTGTTCAGCCCTATCATCTACTACCAGTTTTCCTCTATGGCCATGTCCATCCTCAATGGATCCAAGGCCATGCACTGGCAGAGGCCTAGTATTTTTACCTCAACCAGCATATCAACCTTCATATCTTTGAACAGTACAGGCTACATAATTGATTCAACCTGAATGTGCACCTATAGTGGTGGGAGTGGATAGGCAGGTAGTAAAAAATTTTATATATCCATCACAAGTCTGCTCACACTCATTGAATACAATTCAGATTCCAAGTAGCATTGTCAGTCCCTCTGCTCACCCTTCCTAGCATCAAGGACGTCACAGCCAAGATTGTCTTGGCATCATTGTCACCAAGTATGTCTCATTGTACACTCACTGTTATCTCAAGTTGCTCACCACATATTTAAGGGCCTATCTATATACTAATTATTTACTAGCTCTGTGTTTGCATCAAGTATGTTGCTGCAATCATAGTGTATGTCATGTATGTACCTGATGTATTGGTGGACATCCTTGTCTGCTAAAATCATTTCTTAGTTCTTTTCATTGATGTCCATCATGCTTCCTGTGCCCAAAGCACCCCCCTCCCCTCATCTTCCAGTTGTTCAGCCCACCCCTCCTAATATCAAGGATCTCACAGCTAAGATCATCTTGGTGTTGTCATCACTAGATATGCCCTCACTGTACACATCAGCAAACTGACCTTCATCTGTTCAGTACTGGACAAAGTCCTAGGCTTTATAGTAATGTTCTCAACTAGCTGGCTCTGACTAGCTCTGTCCCACCTTGTCCCACCATACCCCCAGATCATCCCAGTGATTACCTAATTTAAAAGAAATAGATAGAAAAGTTAACCCAAAATCAGCATAGGTCCCCTACCATGACACTAACTGTACCCAACTATACATAACAACTATAATGAGACAATACACTATACTTTCATAGTCTAGTGACTATACTTATTACCACTAACCCAGTAGTCCTATATAACTGAGTCACCTATACTATAGTGTCCAAAAACTCTAAACAAGTCACTAATCACTTAGTTCAATTTG
>JBBPLB010000247.1:0-13955 GCA_038089595.1 Bothia castanella
ATGAACTTGTGAATCATACTTCAGGTCATGTTCTAGAATACAAATCATGAAGTTCATTTCCTATATCCAACATGTCCATTAGAATGTAGAACATGTGTTTGTATTGAGTTCAGTGATTAGTGTCAAGACAAGCTTTGGCTTAGAAAAAAGGTAAGGAATTTTATCGATATAAGCTATAACAAACACAATGTATATATGTTTAGTATAAGGTATGAGATATGAAAATGAATAGTGTTTAACTTCAAGAACAGAGTGGTATAGATAGTATATGTTTAAAAATGAATGATATAAAGAAAGAATATATGGAATAGACATGGAGAATGTAATATCAGAATATGGTAGACTAAATGTGTACATGATAGAGCTATGTACACATTTAGGGATAGTTCCAAAATATACACCAAATGAATGCACATAGTTCAATTGTAAACATACACAATGGGATTGTATTAAAATGCATGATGTGTAAGTTATAGATGGATAGCAGAGTAATGTTGGAAAATATATAGAGATGATCTGAGAGTGAATATGTATGTATTGATTTAGATGTAAGTAAGGACATGGATAGGTAAAGGAGAGTATGAGAAATAAGTAATTTAAGAGAGGACATGGATGGAATGGAAGCAAGTGAGATGGATTATCAGATGTGATAAATAGACTAAAGAGAGAAAAAATGTGTAAGTTGAACACAACAATTATATGAAAAAAGCTAATGATGACAATGGCATGCAGACCAAGAAAAATAGTGAAGTACATAAAAAGGGTGATACTATGTAAAAAATGTAGAGAAGCAGAACAGATGAGTGATAAAGAAATGGTGATATTGATTAAAATTGAAAGTGAATACAGATATGTTATGTTTAAGTAACTATGAGAAAGTATCAAGGGAAAAGCTTATGCTGCAAGGGATGTACATGATGGTACCAAAAGTGCTTATGAATGGATGAAAGTGATGAAAATGGGAGTGAAGAGGGGGAAGGAAAGGAATAGGAAAGGGACAAGAGAGAAAAGGAGAGTCTGAGGAGGTGAGTGACAAAAGAGAGAGTGAGAAGGTTGAATGGAAAGATATCATGAGTATGTACAGAGAGCTTTAGGATAAGCTGGTAAGAAATAAAGGCCAATTTCACTTTGTGGAATCATTTCAATTTTCAGTTCATTTTCGATTTCACTCTCATTTTGATGTCATTCTTTCTTTTCATTTTAATTTTCAAGGTATGCTTCAATCAGGTCACACTTGACACAGGAGGACCACACATGAAGAGACAGAGATGTCTGAAGGAAGAGGACCTCACAGTGTTGATTACTATAGAAAGCCATAGCATGATGGAGACTAGAGAAGTGATATGTGGAAGAAATGTGAGTACTTCAGAACTGAAATACAATCTGTTTTCCACAGTAAGTGACCGAGACAGATCTAGTGGATCAATTTACTGAGGGATGCTCTCAAGGTGGTAATTCAGTACTTGTCAGAGGAATTACAGACATACATAAGGACATCAGCAAGCCCTTTGAAAGGGATGATAGCATTAGTTTGTGGATCAACACTCAAGATAAAGGAAAGTAGAGAGGACATAAAGATGTTGATTCAAAGGTGATTATATTAGAATCAAGGACTGAGGTCTAGAGCTGACTACTTTCTTAGATTGAAACTGACATTCATCGTTGGGTTTCCAGTGATGTTTGTGAATCTGACAATAATATCAGACATGATTGATAGCTTTTGTGTGGCATTGTACTACAAGAACATGTTTGTGAAGGAGGCATTTCTGGAGGTATTCAGAGGAAAGCAGGAGCTCCTCTCAAGCTATCTAGTGGTTCTAATGGAACATGATGTGAGCACTGAAGTGAGAAAAAAAGAAGTAGGATTTATGAGATCAGTCTGATCAAACTTGAACATATTATAGGTCATTTTCAGCTGGATACTGGTGTATGGTGTGCTAAGCCACAACCCATAGGGTGTTCTGAAACCAGATTGTCTGAGGTGCAAGACAAACATGAGTGTGCAAGCAAAAATCAGGGGAGGTTCTGGGACCAAGGTTTCTTGGGGATGTGTTTGTAGAATGGTTAGCATTAAATGTTCAAGAATGCCACCTGTGTGCAGTGCATACCTGCAAATTGGTTGTATGACTTTTACTTTATAGACTATCTGGTACTGGAACTGGCTTATGAGGTAACATGAAGAGAAAAGATAGGTTCTGGTGTAGCAATCAAATGATGTACAGACTATTAGATAGGCATATATGTAAATTTGCCATAATCAACAGTCTTGTATAATGACAGTATCCAACCCTATCTAATTCATGGAGTTCCAAGTTCTGGGCTTGGAACCACTTTCAGAATGGACTTGTAGTCACTGAAGGTATCAGAAGTACCTTTGACCATACACCCTTGCATTCACTTAAACCTTTTCACTTCCTTTTGTTTGTAACATCTATTTACTACACATTATAATCTTCTTTCCTTCAAGTTCATTGGCACAACATTGAGGGTAACAGCTCTGACATCTGATTCCTTCACCTGCTAATTTTTCAATGTGCTGTTTCTGACAGTAGGTAGTATTCGGCCATGAGTTATATATTAGTTATAATATGGTTTCAACACAGTTCTGAGTTCCAGTCTCAGAACCACTGTCTTTGAAAAATTTTCCATGGTCTTCTGGATTCAGAACCACAGAAACTCAGACATGTCTAAACTGTGCAACTCATAGTTGAACACAGTACATCATCATCATCATCATCATCATCATCATCATCATCATCATCTCTTATAATCCATCAAATTCAGATTTCCTCTCGCCATACCACATCTCAATACTACTGAAATCATACCCAACCTTCTTTATTCCATGGCAATGGAACTCCCTCAAGCAAAATACCTCCTAGAAAACACACTCACTTACGACAAGATCACAAGTATGTGGCACTTTGGTATCTTTGATCCCATTTCACATTGATTGACTTGCACCAATTCATTTCCCTCAAGATGATCAATCAATCCCTGATAGATTGGTCATCAAAACACCAGTCTTGCCCAGGTGGTGTTGAATTAGCAATATGTGGATGGCCATCTCTCCATTGATTGGCATCAAGACACCAATTTCAATGACATTTGGCTGAATGATGTCACAATTCAATTCTTCACTTGTCTATGTTGTCAGAATATGTACATTTAACTATCAGTGTAAGGTGTAATACAATCAACTTCAACTTCTTAATAATAAATATAGTGGGCTGGAAGCAACCATTGGAAGCAATGTGGTTTTGGACCTCAAGGAATGTTCTTTCTTTTTCACCTCATTGCTAAATGTATCAATGCATGTAAACAGGATGAAAGTAAAGTATATTATATATGGGCAGAGGTATACTCATATTATGTTATCCCTGGTGTTGTGCCAATGAACCTAAAAAACAGACTGTAATGTATAGTAATAAGTGTAACAAACAAACAGAAGTCAAAAATGTTAAGCAAATATAAAGGTTGTACAGTCAGTGCTTCCAACACTTTAGGTAATCCTGAGCCTGTAAGTGGTAGTTCCAAGCCTTCCAAGTTTAGAAGAGTGCAGAAAAGTTTTGAAACTTGGAACCCAATGATCGGAACTGTGACTTATAGTTTTGAATACTATCAAACAGCACCATGTATTTTTCCTCAATTGAGGTCAGTACATCTGACTGGTCTACATCTGTGGGCTATAAAGTGATGGTTGGTTAGAACAGGAATAAAAGCCTGACTATTTGCCTAACTTGAACAAACTACACCTTCACTCTCAGACCCATTTGGTACATCACACATCTTCTTTGATATATTTTTCATTCATAACCCTTTGACCTTTGACCTTCTTTCTGACAGCCATAAAAGCCTGACACTGGTCATTTGACATAAATAAAAACCCTTATTGTCATATCTTGAAAAACTTTAACTGGTAAGTTACAGGTATGATTATTGTCAATAACCTATTGATCATTCCTATAGGGTACAATGTTCCCAATTGAGATTTTCACAGAGATCACCTGCAAGATTGATACTGCAACTATACCGATGTTTCACTTGGCACACAGAACACTCTGTGCTGCATTTGATACAAGTAGGAGACTCTTCTTACTCTGGCTCTCCAAAGATTTCTCAGACTACTGCACTGGAAAGTCTAGAAGCGACTGGAATATACTCACATATAAATACTACAGTATCAGCTGAAGTGGAGACAACTTGGAAACAAACACATCAGACTGTTGCTACAAGTTCCATGAACTGGACACGTAGCTTGAGATGATCCTTTGGTCTCTGACCAGAATTCTAGACCTTCCTGACAACTACTAGGTGAAGAAGATGACTAACATACTCTGCATTGATCTCATCTATGGAGACAAGAGTTTGTGGTTTATGAAAGTAGACAACAGAGTGGTGGTGGACATTCTTCAGAACATTCATAGTGTCTGCTCAGCCCTTCCATGACTTCAAGGTGTGTATATTGTCATCACATACAAGAGGCCAAATCAGACCATACTGGAACTGGTGCTGAAGCTCAGAAATCTAATAACAAGTTGAAAAGTCAACTTTCTTTCAATGTTTTCAAAAAAGCAAGCATATGAGAAGGTGGCTGAAATAATGTTCTTCCTGGGGTCAAAAGTGTCTCAAATGCTTCACCTAATAATCTGCTTTCTACCTCAGAGGGTCTGAGACCATGGAAGCGCCCTTTTTGGAAGCATCCCTTGAAAGAGCCTTTAGAAGTGCTCTTTTCTAATGGAAGCACCTTTGAAAGCATCTTTGAAAGTGCCCATTTCTAATGGAAGTGCCTCTGAAAGCACCTTTGGAAGTACCTCTGGAAGTGCCCTTTTTAAATGGAAGTGCCTTTGGAAGTATCTTTTTCTGATGGAAGCACCTCTGGAAGTACCACTTTCTAATGGAAACAGCTTTGGAAGTGCCCTTTTCTAATGGAAGCACCTTTGGAAGCACATTTGAAAGTGCTCTTTTCTAATAGAAGCACTCTTTTATATGGAAGTACCCTTGGAAGCACTATTTTCTATGGAATCACCCCTTGGGAGCACCTTTAGAAGTGCCCTTTTCTAATAGAAGCATCTCTTAGGAAGTATCTTCTCAATAGCACAAACTAGTACTTCTGTGTGCTAGTGCTCATTTCCCACAAAAGTGCTATTCTTTTCAAAGACATATTCTAGCAGTAGACTCTGGCATCAAACCCTCAGGAAAGTCATGTCAATGACCAAAAAGTAAGGGTCAGGACAAGCAAGTCCATAGCACAATATATATACTAGAATAATAAGAACTATTACAACAAAGACCAATAACTATAAAAGTTATTTCATACAGTCAATGAGCTCTCTTTGTTCACAAAAAAAAAGGAAATGATGTCATTTTCCTTTTTGGGATATAACAAACACAATAACAAACATTCATTGTGAGAAAATTAATTTTTTACATCTTGACTCTCAACCCCCATCATCTCTTCATTCTCCTTCTCTCATCACTATTGTCCTGCCTCATCTTTGCAATGAATGTGGAGTCCAGTTGACAATAAAAGGCTACACAACTCACACTGGAAAAAGTATGTCACAAGAGCCACATTCATTGTTCATAGTGGACAGGAGATTATTGTGACAAGACATGAGAGTGGTATATTCCTATGCAATTGTTCAAACAGCAAGTGTCAAAGGCTTCAAGGGTTTGCCACTGTGAATGTCTTACAAAAGCACATGAAGAACCTTGGCACTATCTGACTAGGTCCAGAAAAAAATAGGTGTCTCTACATTGAGTGTAATTATATTATATAAGCAATCTATCTCTATCAGACTTCTTTGACAAATAGCACCCACTCTTCTACATTATGTATCAAGACTGTTAATGTTGATGAAGTAAGTAAGGCATAAACCAGTGCTAGTTTATGCTGCTCATAATGTCCACTATGATAGGACAATCCCTTCTTCTATACAAGATCAGGGCATGAAATCCCTTTCACCCATGATGATAGATGATGATGTAGTTCTAAGGTCTCTACATATGGGCTTTGATCAGGTATGTCAATACACAGCACCACAAAGCACATTCTGATGCTATCAACAGATAGCAACCAGTTCAAGATTCACAAGTGAGATGGACACCACATCACCTCACTCTCTAGAACCTGTCTCTCCCATGAGTATTGAGAAGCCCTCTATAATGGTTGGTCAAATCAAATGTCTTTTAAGTCACAGTTAGACATGCTTATCCATGCATGACATAACAGTCCATCAAGGAAACCATGAAAGCACAGTCCATAACAGCAGCCAGCATCCACTAACAATGTCAATGTGTCACATTCAACAGCATCCATCATTCAACACCCCTACCTCACTGATTTAAATCTGGCTGTCAATGCAGAGTTTCAATTTTTGATTTGCTAGCTTTGCAAGGAAGTTATACCTACTCCCACAACTTGGGCTCACATTATCAACAAACATCCAGATCTCCTTTCTGCATTCATTCCAAGACACTTTGAAGCAACAGTCACAGAGCTACACCTAGCACCATCCCTTCCCACCAACATCACTGGACCAAGATCCATCATACATGGTCTAGCTATATGTGATGCTCTGGCATGCCTACACTGTCCAACAGTCATGACAAAATCCAAGAAGATGAGGGCACACCATACTCAATGTCATCCAGATCAACCAGTTCCCAAATCCTAGAGATGTTGCAAAGCACAAGGATGAAGGTAGAAGGTGCAGGCAGTCAACATACTTTCTAGGAGGTCATAGTCACAATGATGACCACAAGGTCTGACACTATCATAGAGCAGCTGATGAAAGACTTGGATCAGCAGCTTGAAAACCTTCAAGTTCCCACTGACCATCAATTGACTTATCACTCCTTGGCTATGTACCACACACTGGCATGAATATGTGGCAGAGAGTGGCCCATTTACAGATGATCTATGTCACTCCATCATGCTGCCACAACTTGACAAGATCTACCATCACAAGCATTATTGTCAACAAGCTCTTGAATTTCTGGAATCAAGTGATGAGCTAGTTGTTCAATGTCTCAATTCACCAGATCCTATCAAGAGGTGAATCAGCTCAGAGGCTGGCGCAATCTGGCAACAGTTTATGCTCAATGCTGACCAATTCCACAGGGGCATCTCTAACACACCATTCCACAAGCACATGCTTGATGCCACCATGAAAACCTACATCATGCCTGTCATTTCCATCCATCATTACCATGCTCTTACGAAAATGATGGCATTCAGAGACTAGAAACCTCAACCTGGTTATCAACACCCTGGCAGACATGCTACAAGATGGAGTCGAAGATTCACAGATCATATGACAAATACATGCCATACTTATCAAGATGTGGATGATGACATGGCCCAAGCTACCCAGCTCTGCATGCATCACCGATCCCACTGAGGCTGGACTTGCCTTGTTGACATTAAATCAGGATGGATCTCTCAAGGAACCCAAAGATGTCACCACCATCATTGCAAGGCTAGAGTACTGCATGCGGCTCACCTTCTTGAAGGAGAGACTCTCAAGATGACATGACTGAAGCTATGGCCTGTGATGCTTGCTCTCCAGCGATGGTTCACCAAAAAACATACTCCACCTTTGCTTATCTGGGGTCTCTACAACACAGAGTGCCTGTGATTGCATATGATACCATGGGACTTCACTTATCTGCTGGACCGACACAAAGGGCTGGACATCCCTCAAGTACAAGGGGAATTTAGTCTCTTTCTCAGACATCTGTAGCATCCTTTGGGACAGTGAATGAGATCTGGTCTCAGTATGGGAGGACAAGGTCTTGTGTGGTCTCGCTTTCAGGACAGATTATGCTGATCTGGTGGGCGATCTCACCAACAAGGATGTGGGATATTCTTTTCTCTTTGATCCCAGCAATACATGCTTTCAGGATCGTGCTCGTCTAGTACAGGCGGTTGTTGAGGGCAAGGGCAATTTTTCCAGGTTTCTTTTACAGCAGGATGATGAACTGGTCTGGAATCATACAGCCTTATGGTGATGACTGCAAGACTATGCAGAGCTTCAAAAGCTACTCTTGCTTCGTGTGGCAATGCTTAGCGGTCACCTGGCAGAGGCACAGAGCTCACTGCCATGACCAATTGCAACATCCAGACATGAACAACATGAGACCTCATGGTATTCGGACGACATGTGACCCTCCTCTGCCAGTACTCCAAAACTGTAGTACAGCATTGACAGGACAAGAGAAGCTCATTCCACATATTCTGGACGCTGTCACAATCGACATTCTCACCCAGGACCTAGCTTTTGCACAGCTGGCAGCCAAGATCTGTTTCAGAGATGACAACATAGTCCAGCTCTACAAGGACATGCTCTTTGTCGACTTCATCAAGGTCCTTCCTTACATCAAAAGACCTCTCTTTGGCGATGATGGCCAAGTATAGCCTGCCTCATGTTCAATTTGCCCTTACAATCAATCCATGGCGACACATCCAGACTGCCTGGAAGCACAAGTTCAAATGTGCCATGGAGGACATCACAGAACTGGATTGGGAGCAGGACATGGAAGCATTACAGGTAGGACACATGCGGGCCACAGAAAATTGCATTTATGGTCTCAGCAATCACAGCTTGTCTAGAGCAGCGGAAGATGTCTTGTAACCATTTCTGCAGGCAAGCATAGCATGCATGGCAGGAGCATTGCCAAGTGATGCCAGAGGGACGGGGCTCCCATACCACCAATCTCATGCTTATCTCTTCAAGAAGCCAGACCTTTCTATCCATGACAAGCCTGCACTGCCAGTGCACAATCTAGTGGTAGAATGTGCCATCGACCAAGTCTTGGGCCGTGGTGGAGAACATTGCAGCCCGTGTGGTTGAGTGTCTGACTCCCATGTTGACAGAGCTCATGCAGGCCATCACTTCCTCTCCACAAAGACCCTCCAGAAAACAAAGGGGGAAACAGAGGCAAAAAAACGTGCAGTATGACGAGTGAGGAAGGAGATGAGGCTATCAATGAAGAGAATGAGTCTATAGTCAGGGAGGACACAGATCTTCAAGCAGCCATAAATCCTTCCATGGCAGTACCAGGTATGGATCTAATATGATTGTTCTTTCTTGCCCACAGATGATAATATCCAACAGTCACAGTGAGACTTGGAGAAAGCAGTACCAGCAGTCACCAACCTGCACTAGCAGCAACAGTGGGGTTCTCAATGGCAGGACTCGGGGAAAACAACACAAACTTGCCCAAGTTTGTGCCAACAGGATACTAAGTATGCCTTTACTATCGTTCATCACAGTCGACAGTGATGACAACAACAATGTCTCTCATCACAGAGGAGCAGGCCTTACATAAGATGCAAGGAATGCTTCATCAGAAAGACCTAGACTAGAAGTCGGGAGAGCAAAAGGAAGCCATGATCACATGTTGTGGCCATACTTCCAACTAGGGAAGGAAAGTCCATGCTGGCCATCATATGGGCCCAGTTTGCTAGAGGTCAACAAGACAACAGTCCTAGTCTTGCCTCTCAACTCACTCATCATGGATTACGAACGAAGACTCAATGCAATGCACATGCCATATCAGGTGTACATGCCAAACTTGGACATCAATTCAAGAGACAATCTTGTTATTGTCTCTGTAGACAAGTCACAGACAACCCAATGGTGTGGTGCTCTAGCAGACCATGCTCGTCGCAAGACAGTCGCACGCATCATGGTGGATGAAGCACACATTCCACTGACAGCTAGGAGTTATCGCAAGGCTCTACAGCACTTTTATGATATACATTGAGAGCCAGTTCCCCTGATCCTGCTCAATGCCACCCTACCTCCTTCCTTCTTGCCAACCCTCGAGGAGATCTAGCCTACTCATCGCAAATGCCAGTATTCACAGACAAGGCACCAATCAGCCAGAACTCAAGTTTGCATTGGAAAAGACGTCCAGCGAGGATGTCCTAGTGAAACATGCAGTGGAGGTCGTGCAAGAACAGGCACACACCTGGCAAGCTCAAGATCGGGCTCTCGTCTTTGTTCCATCTGTTGGTCTATGAGTTGTCAAAGAAGACTGGCTGCCATCATTATGTTAGAGACAAGGACACCATGAACGACATGGACCGACGATCAGCATATGCCTCATAGATAACAGGACAGGACAGCAAGGTCATGATTGCGACCTCGGCCTTCAGTATGGGCAATGACTATCTACATGTCCGTCTAAGATGGTCTTGCATGTCGACAAGCCTTTCGAGATGTTGGATTATGGCAAGGACAAGGCAGGGCTGGACGTGATGGATTGCCAGCCTTGTGCCATACGCTGGTGCCCACCAAGAAATGGAAGGAAATCAGGATGTCATTGACAAGGACAATGAGCAGGCCATCATTGATCACCTGTATCTGTATGGCAGCAAGCATTGTCTATGCTATGGCATCACATTATACATCAATGACACAGGTATTGACTGTCTAGAAGATGGGCAAAACCAGCATTGTTCTGTATGTCTAAAGAACCCCAGCCATCTTCCACAAGACATACAAATGGCAACCATGCCACGTGTCAAAAAGGGCATTCTTATCGGCATCGATCTGGATGCCGACTACATTCACACAGGCCATGATTCAAGCAAAGAAACTCAAGGCCAGGAGAGAGTTGAGCACACTGAGCGAAGTTAAAGGTGGCATCAAGAACCTAACCTTCGTGTTAATAAGGAGCATGTCCAGATGGTGGGTGCAACAATGTAGGCGGGCCATCAGAGTAAGAGAATGGTCAAGGAGGAACGTCAAGGAGGAACACATGCAGAACACATGCAGGGTGGTTGAGACAGGTCAGGAATGCAGCAAGGAGAGGTGCAATCAGCTCAAGGACATGGACGGCCATGCTTATCTGTCTAGTGAGAACAGACGTGCAAGCAGTTAAACTGGTCAGACACACAAGGCCAATGCTGCATGGAGGGCATCATCATTGCAGACATCATATAGGCCTAATAGATGCAATGCCATCATCTCTCATGGAATGTGTTCCATAAACTCGACCAAAAACAAGCATTGTTCATGTTGCCAATGTTTCTCAGTCCATCATTCAAGAGGACCAGAGAGACTCGCATCTAGAGGCCAGCTGGCTTCAATCACAGGAGAGACATCAGATCAAGCTTCTGCCATGCCATTTCTCTCATATCCAATTTCTCAACCATCACCATCTTGTCATCAATGCTGAGTTTCACATTCTCATCTGTGAGATTTGCCAAGAAGCCATTCCACCTGGGAAGCAGCAGCCCATTTGCAAAACAACCATGAGCATCTGATGGCCACATTCAAGGACAGCTTTTTCAGAAAGGCTGTTCAGGATCTCAGCTTGGCGACATGCTTGACTGATGATGGTATGTAGGACCCAGGAATCTAGTCCATGGACTTTCCCATCCAAGACTGCCTATGTTGTCCCCATTGCACTCACATCGGTCAATGAGTCGAGGTCTTGCAGAAACATCATGAAAGTCGACACAAGGGGCCTGCACCCACAACTCAATGGCAAGACTGCAAGGCCCAATGTTGGAAAAGACAGGGAAAGGGAGATCTGTGCAGGTTTTGGGAGGTGACTTTGGAAGAAGGAGGGCAGGAGACACCAGCAGGTCCCAATTTGGGGAGAGAGCTGGAGGAAGATCTGCACATGGTACATGTTCCCAAGGACTGTTGCCCTGTCAGTCCATGGCTGCTGACAACCAGCTGGCATATGTGTCTACCACAGTCTCAGAAGAGACAGATAGAGGCCACCATGTCTGCAGCCATAGAAACATATTTTCAACAGGCCATCTTCACTGATAGACAGCATGGACGAGCTGGTTCTACAAAGGCTCAATTCGCCTGATCCAACCAAAAAGTAAGCCCAGCCTGTCCTGCCAGCATGTCATGCCACTCACTCCCAACTCACTTTGAACAGTGGTATATCCAGCATGCTGTTTCACAAACACATGCTGGACACCAACCTGAGGCAATACATCACCCTATTGTCCATTTCCTTGCCATATAGCTCATGTACATGTTACATATGTGGACACAAAGGAATTCAGATGGCACTCTGCTCCACAAAAACAAGACCAACAAAGCACAGCTTGTCCAACACATCCATGTCATGTTGCTGAACGCTTGGATGACCACCTGGAAAAAGGAGCTGAACAACGATACCATTGTAGACCCGACAGAAGCATGCCAAGCACATCACCACAATTATTGCCAAGTTCGAGTACTGCATGTGCCTCAGTGAGCCTTTCTGAGGGAGATCAGAGCACACACATGTCACCCAGAATGGCATGCCCAGAAAATCTGCCATCTGTGACCAACTCCAACCACGGTTCACAAAAAAGACCTGCTTGATGTTTGCCTATCTGTGCTCCCTGCAACACAGAGTGTCTGCATCGCCTACAACACGATGGGACTGCCTGCCCGACAAATCTGGTGGACAAAGCATGTGCTACAAAGGAAACCCCATCACTTGCGCCGACCAATGCAAGGTCTTTCATGACAGGCAGGAGAGTCTGAGGGATAACAAGGTGTCCAGAGGCCTCCATCACAGAGTAGACTATGCTGACCTCATTGATGACCTGAGTAACAAGGACATTAATGGCCTACGCTTTCCTGTCTGATCAGAGAAATGAGCTGTTTAGAGATCACATGTGTCTGGTCCATGCTGTCTTGGAGGGTGAGGGGGCTTTTCAGACTTTCTGTTGCAATGCCTACCACAGCTGGCTGCAAGACTATGCTGAGCTATCAAGACTGTTTCTTCTCAGGGCAGAGATGTTCAGCGGTGCGCCCAGCAGAGCTAGAACACACAGTGAGAAACATACGCAACCTGATGCCAATGCATGCCCCTATGCACAGATCGCTGCCTGAATCTTCAGAACAATCTTCAGAACACCATGTGGAGATCAGAAAAACAACAGACAGTGAGTGATGAAGGCTGTACTACATTGTAATGCGAGATGGATGTCATCACCAAACTGCCCACCACAGGGGGCTCACCACCAGCTGGCCACAACCTCGTCCTCGTCTCTGTAGACAAGTCATTGACCCCTCGCTGGTGTAGCATGCTGGCAGAGCGCAAGACCCTCACTAGAATGTTGATAGACAAGGCACAACTGCCACTCATCAGCAAGAGCTATTGTAAGTCACTCATATTCATCTACGATGTCCATTCCAAGCCAGTCCCTCTGGTGCTTCTCAGCACCACCCTTCCACCCATGTTCACGCACCTTCTCTCGACCATATGCAATTGATTGCTCTCGACCGCCATGACCATCAGTCAATTGTCTCAAGTTGAAATACATGTCAGTGAAAGTGTCAGACAAGACCAAGATGTCAGGTGAGGGCCATCATGGCAGAACATCAGAGAACTTGGCAGCCTTGTGATCATACCTTGGTTTTCATGCTGTCCATCGACATGTGTCTGATGCTGGCCAGAGACAATGCTGGCATCATTACATGGGAGACAAGGCCACCATGATGGAGTAAGGACGTCAACAAGCCTATGCAGACTGGACGGTCATGGTAGGCACCTCAGCTTAGCACTGACAACAACATCCACATGTGTGTACAGTTTTGCATGTCAGAAAACTATACATCATGTTGAAGTTTATTGAAGTGCCAGGTCATGCAGGTCATGATGCCTGCAGTGCCATTAGAAAAGGACAATGAACAGGCAGTGCTCAATCAATCACCCGTTCCTCTATGGACTCAACACTGCTTGTGGTTTGGAGTGACCCAGTATACCATCAAGACAGGCATGGGTTGTCTAGAAGACCAAGGCAATCAGCTCTCATCGTGAGTTTGTGTCGCATCTGCAAGAACCATCATTAACACACACACATCTCAAGGAGGACGTTTAGTCTGCAATGCAGACAATGACAATGACAATGACCACTGCTGCTGCTACTACTTACTGCCAAGGCAGAGCCCCAAGCCCAAGCCCAAGCCTGCCATCAAGAA